>JANKOE010000205.1:8325041-8335390 GCA_026284465.1 Erythroxylum citrifolium
CCTGCTAATGCTGCAGCCTGACCACTGAAAAAGTCATCAATGGTCTCAGTGCCCATGAACTCCATGGCTAGGTGTGTATGTGGATCAATTCCTCCTGTATTTTTACCAAAAGGCAAGTGGTGAATAGCGTTATGGTTACTTTAGTATGTACTGCATAGAATAACAGTAGATGAACAGTCATCAATTGTGCTTGTTTAGACAAGGACAAATGAAGCAGGGATTCATGACAAGCACCAGATGTCCCACTTGAGTTAGAATCAACTAGTTATATTCCATCTTCATGATGTAGCATAGCAAAACCAAAACTCTCTAAAGTTTCCAAAATATCATTATAAAGCACTAGAAGCCAAATTAGGCACACTAATCCCTATTTTTTCATATTCACATCAGTTTCAATGCCTAGTGCCTTAGAAACCATATGCCTCAGTAATTTCTACAACTATCTTATACAAGTGAGCAAGAGAAAAGAATGAGGCAAGGCATAATAGCTTTTCTTATCCAGATATATAGTAACTTAAAGGGAAAAAAAAGAGAGAGAAACCAAAGGAGATCCTATCATAACCTTGAAGCCTCAAGGAGAGCCCTCATTCGAAAAGAATAGCATACATTAGCTTATATTGTAGCATAAGTGGCAACTAACCTGGCACCACAAATTTTCCAACAGCATCAATTACATTCACATCGTCACCAACCTGCCAATAGCATTCCAATAAGTCATTTGCAAATTAATGGTAACAAAATAAAAGAAAACAAAACAAATAATTAGGCAAATAAGAGATGATTGTGTTGAAAAAAAACAGAAAAGAACCAAAGAATATAGCATCAGAAAATGACAACATGGTTTATTAGATTCCAGAGAATTCAGACTAGCATCAGGATATTAGTAGCACATAAGCAGGTAGCGAAAACAGTTGCAAGAAGCCAAGCACCATGGTGTTAAAGGAAGTTAAAACTTTTTAGATTAACTTTATAGGCAAGACAAAAGGTTAAATCATGTCCCGGTCTTGATAAGTTCACCTCAAAATCAAAGAACAGAGTATATTAAAAACATGTCGACATGCTTATCCAGAATGACTAGTGGCATTGGCCATGTAAAAGTTATCCAATTATTTACCTACATCGTAAGCTTTTGCTTAGCAACTTTCCATTACATAGAACAATCAATGAGAAGCATAGGAAAAACCAGAGTGCCTAAATGCGCCAATGACTAAAGGACCTAACAGTACCCTGGTCTTTAAAAGGAAGTTTACTACCAGTGACCAGTCAGATCTAGTGTAGAGAAGCTTGTAAAGCAATTTTTGATACCAGATTAATCTATTTACTTCGCATTTATGAAGATTGTGGCACCATCACAAAACATCCACGGCTAAAACAATATGCTTACTTGCTCAAATAGAAATTAAGGAAAAAGAGAAAGTGATCAAAATCTTAAGGCAGCCAAACATAACTTGGATGCTTTGAAAGTTGACGCATCACCACTCAACAAAAGATTGCTCTTTCCACAGTAACCAAGATGTCAGACTGGAGAAAGCTATTAGAAACTTTGAAGCCAGCTAAGACTTTGAAATAATTACAGCTTTGAGAAATAACCACCACTCACAAAAATTTACATAATTGAACATAGAACTGGGTATAAATAAGTAAAATAATTATTCACAACCAAAAAGAGTAAACAGAATTGTATATTTGTCTTTGTTCTGGTCTCAAGTAATCCAGTCCAAATCAAGTCAATTGCTTTGATTGAAGAAGATGAAGCAATAACTTAAATATAGCTCAATTAAGCTATTAACTATAAAAAATAGCTTCAGAAAACAAAATAAGAAGAAAGAACAGACCTTGAGATTAGGCTTGACAGCGACTATGATTCCATCCTCCACGTAAACATCAGCAACTTCCTGATGATGAGCGTTCACAACTGTCCCTCCCTTGATCAGGAGCTTCGACGATGATGAAGAAGTTCCACATCCAGTTTCGCCATATCCCATCCCAACATCACAGAACTCCTGTAAGTAAACAAAATGAAACCCTTTTCATCAGATTCTGGAATTATTATACTTATCTCATCTACGATCAGAATTTTCATCCATCAGCGAACAGATAAAGATTCTCGCGTCCAAACAATAAGTCAACCCCCAATAAATGAAAGTTAAAAGATGGAAGAGGATAAAGAAAAAGACTTTGTACGTACATGATGAGACGAGTGCAATTGTGAAGTGGTGGCAAAGAGAAGAAGTGAGAGTGAGAAGAACAGACACAGAGTGTGAATTGGAGCCATCAAAGTGTTTCTACGTAGAGAAGAAGAACAAAAAGAGAGTGCAATGTTTCTTACGGAAAATCAAAACGCAGTCTTTACATTTCTAAACCAGCAGGCTCCGCAGGAAAAAAAACAAAACAAAAAGCCCATATGTCTTCGATAGCTTGACGACCCAGTTTAGGGCCTTTTGCCTTGTTCCTTTCTTCTGGAGCAATGTTTTCAAAACACTTTTCCTTGAGCTTGATCACAGTTCAATATCAGATGGATGAAAATGGAAATACTGCTTATAATGTTCGTTGATGAAGTAACCTTATATTGTATGTGATTGGTAGTTTATTTGAAGTTCTTTCTCCTTTAGTTTTATTAAAGTGAACATTCATCTTCTTGGTTCTTGACATCGTTATAATGTTGTGATCTTCCAAGATTGCCTCTGGTTCGGGGTTCTGCTGTTAAGGTAAACTACTCTGATAAATCAGTAATTCGTTTTGAGCAATTTGGGAAAATACTGAACATACAATTCATGTTTTGTGTTAGAACATACAATGCATGTATCGTATATGCACATTCTTGTGCTTGAAGATGATGCATTTTCTTTTCTTTTCTTATTGGTAATGTCCTTGAATTTTGGCAAGGAACTTTTTCTTAAGATCGCCAAATTCATCATATGGATCATCCTGTCATTGCATTGTCTAATCTGTGAAACCGAGGATTTATCAGTTTCAAAGTTACAAACTGATAAATCCTGCGAAGCTTTACAGCCAACATCCCTTCCTCCCCAGTTATATTGTTGGCATTACTACATTTTTATATGATTCCTGACGTCTAATCCTTCAGGAGAAGTAGAGCACACGAGGAAATGTTAAACTGACTAGCCAGAAGCTACCGATTGAGCTTATTCTTGCAGCAATGTGCATAATCTGCAGTACTTAACACCGCCGTTCATTGTTGCCAGGTTTCTGTTTGATCCATTTAAATATTAACAAATTTAAATCAGATGGATTTGTTAAATTAAAACAAAATTTTATTAATTATATACAAAATTAACTATGGTCTAGTTAATCTAGAATCGAATTTAAACAATGCTTCTTAAATTGGATAATGTTTCTTAAATTGGTTATAGTTTTCTAATTCCAACTTTTAATAAGATGATTCAAGATTTTACAAAAAAAAATTAAAAGAGCTCCAAACTTTTGTGCTTTGAGATTTTTGAAAAAATGTGAATAACACAATTGAAGACACGACCATATCTTAGAATGTGGTTGTTAAATAAACAACCCCTCGTTTTCTGTCTAGAGCTGACCGTGAAATTTTAATTAAATTTGTTGCACGGGCAATTCCAGCTTATTGCATGAATGTGTTTCTATTACCTGTGTCTGTATGTAATGAGTTGCAAGTAATGTTTAATAAGTATTGGTGGAATGGCAAGCGGGATCATGGGGGTATTAATTGGCTTGCATGGGATCGTATATGCTCTAAGAAGTCTGATGGTGGAATGGGATTCCGAGACCTGAGATGTTTTAACACTGCTTTGCTAGGGAAACAAGGGTGGAGGTTGTTGACTGATATCAACACTCTCGTATACAGTGTCTTCAAAGCTAAATATTTCCCAAAGGGGAATTTTTTATCCGCTACTCCAAGATCTGAGTGTAGTTTTGTTTGGAAGAGTGTCTTGTTCTCTAAACAGATGTTGAAGCAAGGGGTGAAATGGAGGGTTGGTGATGGGCGTAGTATTTATGTGAATAGGGACCATTGGATTCCCCGTGAGAATAATTTTTATGTGGAGGATGGTTCTCTTATTATCCATGATGCTTTGCGGGTTTGCGATCTTTTTGTTGCAGGCGAAAAGAAGTGAGATATTCCAAAGCTTATGAATTTGTTTTCAGTTAATGATGTGAGAAGAATTTTGAGCATTCCTTTGAGTCTTCGTGCACATCAGGATAAGTTAGTGTAGCATTTTGATCGGAAAGGTTTCTATACGGTCAAAACTGCTTATCATATAACTTACCGTTTATTCAGAAATGGTGGTAGCTTGGGGGGTGTTGGTGTATTTTGGAAGCACTTATGGAAGCTTGATGTTCCGCCACAAGTTCAGGATTTTATGTGACGTTTGGATCGCAACGTGCTCCCTACTAGAGATAATTTGACAAAGCGTGTGATTAATGTTCTCTTGTAATGTTTGTTCTGCCATGATGAGGCAACTGTGGACCATGTGTTTGTCAAGTGTTGTGTTGCCCAAAATGTTTGGAGGCTAACCGGATTTAATTTCACTAATGCACTAATGTGAATTTGTCTTTTCAGGATATATTTTTGCAAATCTTCTCTTCTTTAGGCAAGCGGAGGGCCGAATTTGGTGCTACGGTGGCATGGAAATTTTGGGCGGCAAGAAATGCGTTACTATGGTCCAATATCAGGCAAAATCCCTTACATATTACACAATCAGCTCGCCTTATGCTGGAGGATTTCAAGAATGGTTCTTCAACATTGCAGGTAGCAATAGCAAGAGTCCATACTGGTGTGGCCCCCGTTCGGTTGGCACAAGTACACCACCAAGCATCTTGGTTTGCATATGTTGATGGTGCTATTTTTGAAGCTATGAATTTTGTGGGTTTTGGTTTGGCTATAGAAGATGCAGAAGGCAACTTTTCTTTGGCTATTTCTGGCGATGAGGAAGGTGATAATCAAGCGGCAGTTGCAGAGGTCCTTGCTTTGAGGCATTGTTTACATTATGCTTCTGATTCGTTACTTGATTCTGGTTGTGTTTTTACAGATTATCAGTCATTATATTTTGCTATTAATTCCTCGTGTGAGGATAATTCTGATTTTGGTTTGATTGTGTCTGATTGTAAGGCCATTCTTGTTTCTAGGCCAGATATTAAGGTTTTTTGGATTAGGCATCAAGAGAATAGGTGTGCCCACCTGCTAGCGCAAGACTCTATTCGCCATGGCAGGTTTCATTTATGGGTTAATATGCCTGATATGTTGTTTGAGATTTATTCTCGTCATTTTTAATAATATTATCTTTTCTTAAAAAAATAAAAAAATAAACAACCGTATAAAGGACATATCTTAAGGGTGAGTCTCGTTTGTGATCATACGGTAACAAACTCAAATTATAGAAACAATCTTTTTTTGTAAAAATACAAAGAGAAAGTTACGTATATTATTATGCCCCTTTATAGGCCCATAAAGTAAAAAATCTTGTGCTGCATTGGATACGTCAACTTATAAAGGACGTGTATTCAGACACCAACATATCCCAAAGCATATTCTTTACTTAAAAAAAAAAGAATGTCAAAGTTCTATAAAATTTCTTATGCTTTTTGTCAATTCTTGAAAATGTTTAGATAAGTTGGACTTAATATGTATGTATGTATAATATAGTGGATTGATTTGTTAGATTAAACCAAATTATTATTAATTATAAACAAAATTAATTTAAGTCTAGTTAATTTAATATCAAATTAGATAATACTTCTTAAATTGGCATAACTTTCTTTTTCGAACTCTGATTGAGACGACTTAAGATTTCAGGAAAAGTTGAGCCTGTCTATTTCCTTTTTGTTTTTTGTTTTTCAAATTTAGTAAAAAAATTATTTGTTTAAGTTTCAAATTTCTATTTTTAGTTTTGATTTCTTGAATGTTTGATAAATTAAAAAAAAACCACAAATTTTGGTTTTAATTTTCTATTTTAATTTTTTATCATAATATGATTTATCATCAACTAAATAAATATTTAGTTTATTATTAATTACTAATAATTATGATTAATATACTCCAATTATTTATTTTATTTTATATTTATTTTAAATTTTATTTTTTATAATAAAATTTCAATTTATAATTATATAATAAATGTACTTTAAGTTTAAAATATCTTAAAATAAATAAATTTCAAATTAAATTTTAGTAATTAAATTATATATTAATAAATAAATATTAATTTATAAATAACTTTACTTATTAAATCATTTATTTTAATAAAATATAGTAAATCATAAAGAATAAAATAATTAATCTTTAAGGTTTAGTAATATTTAATTATTATCAATAACAGAAATATAACTACATTAACATGAATAATTAAATAATTTTATATTTTTGTTTGGAAAGACCGAAATTAAAAGTGAAAAACTAAAACTAAAAATCATAACAAGAAATCAAAAGTGAAACAATCCTGTAATAATACTTGAGATTCTCAAAGTGTTAAACAATTAATAGCATCATAAATGAATTCAATAATTAGATAACATGAGCTTCATTTTTAAGCTTGTCAATCAGCTCATCCACGGAAGAAACAACAACGCCAGCTTTTCTCGTGGGAGGTTCTGTGACTTGAACAATCTCCAAATCAGATTTTACTTCTACATTCAACTGCTCAGGAGTATATTTTTTTATCACTTTTGATTTAGCTTTCATGATGTTGGGCAATGTTGCATATCGCGGTTGGTTCAGTCTCAAATCAGTCCTGCACGAGAGGAACAATTAGCGTTCAAGCCATCACCAGAACAAGACCATTGAAAAAGACAAACTGGAAGAGCAACAAGTGAGATAAAGTAACTCATGCAGGTGATCTTCACAAGAAGTGGCCAATGGAGGCTCCCACCTTTGTGCATCTCATTCTCATGAAAGAACATTACAATCAGTTTTGAACCTCAAACTGATGCTTGATAGAATGCAACGAAGGCAATGAAATTAAGGATGCAATACAAGAAAGAATTTAACGTAATGAGGACCAAATTATACCTCGTGAACAGTGTTAAAAGGAATGTATTTCCAAGCTATGTAATTCAAGCTCCTTTTGAATCCAATTTTGTGGACAGCTAAGTAAATGGATTGAAGGAACAATGTTACAATGATTACATTATATCCCTCATTGGACCAAACATCATCTAAGCATTTTTATCTCTTTTCCCTTACAAGCGGTTGTTTTCGTTAGCATTTTCCTAGGCTGTCATTATCATTTTCTGAAGTAGATACTTGTATGCTAGAATTTTTATGCACCAAAATAGAATAAGCATCCATTCATTAGTACCACTAAGATCTTGAAACTATGGCAGATTTCTGAAATGTTTCTTTCTGTAATACCAAATCAATGAATTTAAGAGTGGATCAAAAATTATGAAATCTATAACTGCAGTCTTCAAGCATGAAGCAAATGTCAAATACTGATCAATCTATTAACTTCATAAACTCAGATAAACATGCTTTCTCTCTTTGTTAACATGTTTACCAGCTACTACATATATTTGCAACATACAGATTCTCACCAATTATCAATTACAAAGAAAATGAACATAAAGCAAATAAAAATTAGGCAAGAAAGATTACGTTATTATTGCTGGCAAGTCTAAACACAAACTCTCAAGTCCACCATCCACCTCTCTTTCCACTGTTGCTACCTGTTTCTCTTTGTCAAGCAAGACCTACTAGATGAGAGCAGTAAGTAATACTGAAAGATTTAGCATTGAAGTGAGAGACAATCAACAACAAAAAGGAGCAAAGAGGCTTCCTGTTGGAGAAAAGTAAGCAAAAAGTACAGCAAACAAATCTTTAAACTGCTAAAGTCATGGGTTTAGTTTGAGATCCATCCCAACCCAGCTCACTTGCCTTGCACACATAGGGATGGAAACAACATCTAAAGTCTGATTGAAAAGCACCCATTTGCAACCCCAAAAAAATTGGAGGCTTATTCTATAAGCTGCCTAATGCAAATTCACATACAAAGCGATGAAGATGGAAGCGGAATTTTCCAAGATCGTTAAAACAAAACTAAACACATAAAGCTCTTAACACTGATTTATAATATTGTTTACATCTCTTATACCCAGACATCAGGTTATATATGACGCAAGATGAAGCCTGTGGACCCCCAAAGCATTTTCAATATCCCCATAAGTGCTCGAGGAATTAAGGAAATGGAGGAATGCAATTAACTTGTACATAACTATTACTCTGATCATGAACAACCTTGCATAAATATTTTTTAGCTACTTGTTACTTACAATAAGCAAATATAAATCTCTGAAAAGAATTTCAATCTTATAAACTTCTTCAGCTTTTTACCTAAGAACAACTCTTGTAGAAAGCTTTGGCAGTGCAAAAACATTTAAAATTAACAGCTTAGCTTGTAAATCAACATCAATACATAGCATCCACTATGGTTTTATCCATAATATTGTGGTTGTGCTTGAGTCTACTGCAATTATCATATTACCAACAGTCCTCAATTTCAAGTATTGGCATGAATTCTGGCCTAGATCATTTCATTCGCTCCTGTTTGTTTCAATCACACTGGCATTCCAATCTCAATTGCAACCAAAATCTGGGAACATGCTATACATTCCATTTCTATGAAGTTCACTGAAGCCTTAAACTTACAGCCTGACCTAGGGACCATAATGTGTATAGCAACGAGTGGTTTAAAATCTTATTAAATGTATGAAGAACCAAGCCGAAGAACCGACAAGGTCATGAATATACTCTAATGAAATCAAGTAGTTGTGCATATTTTAACCAACCTTCGAAGCAAATGTCCCTTGAGGCCAACCAAGCAACCCAGCCACCATCTGCCCCGTTTGATTGCAATCGTCATCAATAGCCTACACAACATAAAAGAAAAGGAGAAACATTTATGAGCTGACAACAAAAATCTCTGCGAGCCTACTTGAAAATAATGAAAAAGAAGTACAGAAAAGAAAAAAATACACAAACTACCAACAAATTAAACTACCCAGATTAAAACAAAAGAACTGAAGCAACCTGCTTGCCCATAATAACGAGACCAGGCTTCTCCAACTCCACAAGAGCTTTCAAAAGCTTAGCCACAGTAAGTGGATACAAAACATCCATAGACTCAACATGAATCCCTCTGTCAGCCCCCATTGCTAGACCTGTTCGTAGAGTATCAACACATTGAGTGGGCCCCATACTGACCGCGACAACCTCGGATGCAACTCCCAACTCCTTAATCCTCAGTGCTTCCTCCAAAGCAATCTCGCAGAACGGGTTCATCGACATCTTAACATTCTTGGTCTCCACCCCACTCTAAAGCAACCACCAAACACCGGACCGAGGATGTGGGGATTAAATCAAATCTCAAAATGCGTTATCAAGAGTTTTAATGATCAAAACAAAGGAGATTACCTTGTCGGGCTTCACCCTGATCTTGACGGCGTAATCTACGACCCGCTTCACGGCCACCATTATCTTCATGATTGGTCTTTTTATTCTGGGTTTTAAGCAAACAATTGATTGGAAGGTATAGTAGAAGCAACAATAAAGACAAGAATAGGACGGAAGGGACACATTTAATCAGCCTTTTGCCTTGTTATTCTTAAAGAGATGTTACACGATGAGCAAGAAGACGAAGACAACATTGTAACTAATATTACAATTATATCCTTACAAAAGGTTAATTACTCATTTATCCTTTCTAATATAATTTCAATTTCAAATTTATAATTTCAATTTCAATTTGGGCATAAATATACAAGCTTTAATAAATCATTATAAAGTAAAGTGTTAAAACAAAGAAGATAATTAAAGAAAAAAAAACTCCCCCTCATAAACCCAGATTATACCTTATCTAATTGAAATTATTATACTAACATTATCCACTTGGCCCTCTAAGAGGTGAACCTGTTTTGCCCGCCTGTGGGGTTTCCTCGAATTCAAAAAAAAAATTGCAACAACAATTAACTTTGTCTCTTTACAAATGCGACAAACAAACTATAAAATGAAAAAAATTTAAGTTTTAAGAAAAGTTAGTAGGCATCTCACCAATAGCTGACGGTAAATGATGTCTTGGAATAGATGTTGGGAAAACTGAGACCATGAAAGAAGGGAGCGGCAGACGAGAGGAAGTCGTAGGAATCACCGGAGAACAAATTTAAGGTCGAAAAAGAAGAGGCTGCAACGAGCGTGACATTTGTTTGTGCGGCTCAATTGGATTAAGTTAGGTTTAAGGATTTCAATATGAGTCACATGTGTGACTTAATAACTCACATCAATGACTTTTTTTTTTTCCTTATTTTAATTAATTAATTTTAAATATTTTTTTGACTTTACTCTGTATATTTTATCCATTTATAACAAA
>JANKOE010000205.1:8519424-8530086 GCA_026284465.1 Erythroxylum citrifolium
ACAGTTCTCTCTTAAATCAAAATCAGTCCGTCTCTCCGTAAATGATGAAATCGACACTGAACAGTTAACACACTCCTCCTTATTTCAGCGGAGCAACTTTTAGCTTCTGAAAAATACCATCTTCAAAATGGTGCTGCTAGAACTTGGGTCTGTGTCGTTTTCCCGTCAACGTTGAGGCAAGTTGGTATTTCCTATGGACGGGACAAAAGGGCCTAAAATCCACACGTGGAGTTCAAGTTGGATCGAATTCTTGTCTAAATTTGAGTCGGGAAAGGTGAGATCAGACTGACAATCCGACCTAATTCCAAACAAAATAATATAATTTTAGTTAATAAATAAATAAAATAATATTTATTAAATCATATAAAATGGTATTATTTTAGTCCTAGATTAGTTATGTATTAAATTTATGACATTTTGTATAAAAATGTATTAAATTAATGAAACAATTTTTATTTTATTTAATTACATATATTTATATACAAACACATGCTTTTGAAAATAAGTTGTACTTTTATTTAATTCGATTTAAACGCATTCGATTTAGTACTACATTATCATAAAAGTTGTCAAAAGATGAACAAAATTGCACTTAAGATTGTATAAAAGACGGTCCAATATGTTTTAAAAATTACCAATCATCCATGTAAATGGTATTGTAATTACATGCACGTGATTTGATAAATAACATCATCAAAAGATACAAAACTGATATCCATTAGCTAATACAGAATATCATAAGCTATACACATCCTTTACTAAAATATTTATCATTAATGAGATGTACATGTTTTATAGCATTAAAACGGTATTAAAAGCACTTCAATGTTTAAAACACATGAAAATATTTTAGTTTCTCTTAATTGTTTTACTCACTAATTGGATGTTCTATAGAACAATATGCCCAAATGCCTAATAGATAGGAAAAGATATTTTTCCAGAATGAATAATATTAAATAAGAAAAACAACAAACCTTCATTTGTAGAAATATGGTAACATAATAATAGAGGTAAACCAAAAAGCATTAGCAACCTTAAAACTCCAAAAATCTAAAGTACCCAACCCATTTGGTTCAATTACTCCCATTAATTGAACTAAATTGGTTGTAATCTACTTCAATGATACACTTTTAAGTTAACAAAGTTGAGATTAATTGATTAAAGAAAACTTATTTGATCACCTATAACTATCTACGATAAGGATGGCAAGTTTAGTTTACCTCACCTGGTGAAAAATTCTTTGCAACTTTCAAACAAATGAATTAATAGACATATGCACATTTATATCAGGGTAAAAGACACAAACCTTCCATGTTGTTGAAGAAATCCTAGAAAAAACTCCCTAATATTTAAAATTTTCGAAAAATATTATTCTAATTTTTAGTTTTCCAAAAAAATTTCTTTTTTTAGACTTGGTTAAAAAAATGACATTAAAATACACATAATATGAACATCAAATATGGACTAATCAAATGCTATTTACATAATAATTCAACCCAGCTTTTAAACTTGAACTAAACTAATTAAATTCGATTCATTTCAATAATTTATTATAATTATCTTAAATGATTAATTTAAGTCAAGTTTAAATGATTTAAGTCGGGTTTAAAAGCTTAATTTAGTTATCATATTAGTGACATCTAATTAATTTATATATGAAGTTTATTGTGTGTGTGCTTCTTAGTTATTTTTAATAGGAGTTTAAGAGAGGAGTTTTTCTTTATGAAAAATTGAAATCTAAAGGATTTTTTTAAAGAATTTTAAGGATTAGGGTTATGGGATTTCTTAAACTATAGGGGAGGTCTTACCTTTATATTATAGAAACACACATAGAAATGCTCATCAGTAAAGGGAAAGAAAAACAAAAAATGCACATTAATATATAAAACATAACCAACTTATGAATATTTATGAGACTTTCAAATTGCTGGTAAGAGGAGATCGTTGAAATGAGGATAAGTCCTAGTTATCATTCCTCGCTCTCTTTGTCATGAATTTTTATTTCTAACAAGTTCACCTTTAACTTACTTGATCCCTTCAATTAGGGTTTTCCTTTGATTTCTCCTTTCTAGTGTGACTAGCTAAGGTTTCCCTCCTCTATTTGAACTTTCCCTTTGCTCTTAATTAATTATTGTCATCGATTCTGCTTCATAAGATGACAAGTGAGTTGCAAAATAATGCCACATGAAATTAGATGTCACGTAGGTTATCATGGCACATGATGTTGCCCTTTAGGTTACACTAATGTGCCATACTGCCATGTAATGAATATGATACTGTTTTTGTGTTTAGATTTAAGGTTTCAACGAATATTGAGAGTAGTGGGACAAATATTACGAAAAAAAACTATATAAAGATTATTTGATAGTTTTTAAAACCATATGCATGATAAATAATAACTATGGTGAATGGCTTTAAAGTTTGCATTATAGAGCTTACATCACTTTAAAACCAATTGAAAATTTCAGTTTGATTCAAATTAATAAAGATTAAGATATATAAATAAAATAGCTACTTTTGATAGAAAATAAGTATAAAAAGAGTTGCATTAAAAAAGAAGGAAAAAAATATTGTATGTATGTATGTATATGTATTTTTTCCTTCTTTTTTTTAATGCAACTCTTTTTATACTTATTTTCTATCAAAAGAGGCTACTATATTCATATATATACATATAAAACTCCATGTTATAAACTTATGGGATAAAAACTAGAGTGTCAATATATACATAATTCAAACATTAAAGCATTCTTTCAACTCGATTTTACTCATATTAAACTTTCTAAAATTACAATTTTTATTAAAAATGAGATGTTTATTAAAACATTATATAGTTAATTAATATATAAAAATAATTTAATTTATATTAGTTATGAAATCTATAAATCAAATTAATAATCCTTATTTTTATAAATTATTAGATATATGCATATGTTCACAATCATTGTTAATTATATATTATATAATAATAAAAATTATCTAATTAAATATTAACAAAATTTTAACGTATTTTTCAATTTTGATTCTTTAAGTTTTGTTTACAAAAAAATAAGGAAATTAAGGAACATACATGTTACCAAGGCAAATATCGTTGCTTGAAGTGTCAAATTTCAGAGGCAAACATCACCCAAGCAAAATAATAATATGATGAAACAGCCCAAAAATGGAGTAACTCGTATAATAAAGACAGAGATAGAGAAATTAACAAGAATAAGCGGTGAATATGTACCCAAGAAGTGTGGCCTACATTGCTCAAAAGGCCTTTAGTAATACCATTCCTAACAATACTGGCAAGTTTTTCATTGCTGGTATATTATGTATGTGCATACCTCTCTTTGCTTCCTCTTTCCCTCACAACTCATTCTTTACATGAGTTTCTCGCATATTTCATCACTTGTCGTGGTCGGTCGATGAAAACTATGCAGGACATGAGATTTGTGAACAAGAGGAAATATCCAGGTGTATAAACTAAAGTCATTGATAAAAATGATAAAATAATGATAACCAAATCAGGAATAAGATGAGAAAGGTCCCAAATATTACAATAAATAAGTTCAAGAGTGAAAAAGGAAGACAAACACCTTTTCCTTGAAAACAAGGAGTTATTGACATTTGAAATAACACATAAAGACCTAGAGAACTTAGAAAGTGTAGAGTAACATGGGTGACTAAGATGTTGATGCCAAAGATCTAATGGATCCAGTGTGATTGTGTAGATAATAAGAATTTTGAAGTGTAGTGAAATATTCATTGGATAAAGATTATTGGGAATGGAACTTACGAGGAACGGTATCTTGGTTTTAAGATCCTTCATAATACAATCAAAGGGATTAAATTCAATGAGACATGAGTTATTAACAACAAATTTAGTAACAAATAAAAGATTAGTAGTAAGATGTGGAGCTACTAAAACATTACCAAGATGAAGTGGATGAATTTGTGTAAAGAAGGTAACAAGACTTGTAGAATAAATTGGAAGAGTTTGACCATTACTAATAATTACTTGGTTTGAACCATCATACGAAGCTATAGAGTCCATAAGATGAGAGTCAAGTATCATATGGGCAGTGACATTAGTATTTGATAACCATTTAACGGTATCATTGGAGTGAAATTGTTGAGTGTCTTCGGTGTTATGGATGTTCCATAACATAAGGCTATGTTAAGGGAAGTGAAATCACAAGGAGGCCTAATTAAGCGATTCCTGGACTTGGAATACCTAAAATGTCAATGAACTTCAATATAACCCCACTTCCAGTATTTTTGATGCTAGCTAGGTGATCTAGGCAAATTAGATGTGGGCTAGGTATGTTGGTGTGGGTTATAAGGTCTAAAATTGGGCCTAGGTATATTGGGTTGATGACTTAGGATTAGTTGATGTGGGTTATTTGGGTTGGATTAGCCAGAGAATGACCCAAACCAATGTAGACTATTTGGGTTGGATGGGGAATGGGCTAGTACACCGGGGGTTATTAGAAATATCATTAGAGTTTTTGTACCAATTTAGTTATTTCTTGAGTGACTACACATATAATTTTTGTCATTTTTAATAAAATATGATTTATATATGATTAATTTACAAATTAAAATATAATTAATAGTAATTTATAGAGTCACTATTTTTTTCATTATAGTTACAACCTTCCATTTTATTTTCTTTTTCTTGTTATAACTGATTAGCACATATAATTTTTGTCATTTTTAATAAAATATAATTTATATATAATTAATTTACAAATTATTAAGTATATATATACTAAGGACGAACGGATGGACGAACACGAAATCCGTCCCATCCGTCCATTTCATCTAACGGTATATAATTTTTCCCTCTTCTTTGCTACATTTTCTGCGTGTTGCATGAGTTAGTCACGCCTGCGACTTGATGTATTCTCCCTATATATTTAGCTTTTTTTTGTTTGTTTAATCATTGATTATTATTGATTAAATAATCCTTATACATTTAGCTTTTATTTTTTTGTTTAATCATTGATTCTGAAATAACAAAGCACTTATCAATGTAACTAATTAACACATATAATTTTTGTCATTTTTAATAAAATATAATTTATATATAATTAATTTACAAATAAAAATATAATTTATAGTAATTTATAGAGTCACTATTTTTTCATTATAGTTACAACCTTCCATTTTATTTCCTTTTTCTTGTTATAACTAATTAGCACATATAATTTTTGTCATTTTTAATAAAATATAATTTATATATAATTAATTTACAAATTAAAATATAATCAATACTAATTTATAGAGTCACTATTTTTCATTATAGTTAATTGATTAATTTTGATATATATAGTAATATAATTTATATATAATTAAATTAAAAATTAAAATATAATTACTAGTAATGTATAGAGTCACTATTTTTTCACTATAGTTAATTGATTAATTTAGATATAATTAATAGTGATTAAAATATAATAAATTAATTGATTTAATTATTAAATAGTAATATTTTTTGGTAAATATTAAATAGTAATATTCACTACCAATTAGTCACACCTGTGACTTAAGAGTGACAAGCATGAGTCATAACCTTCCATTTTACTTTCTTTTTCTTGTTACCAGGCACCTATATAATTTAATAATATTTAAATATTATTAATTAGTTGATTAATTATAGCATGATTAATTGATAAATTAATTATTATATAGTTAACACATATAAAAATGATTAACAAATTAAAATATAATTACTTCAATTATTACGGTCTAACTAATGATAATTAAAAATTAATAAATAAATTGATTTATTAAAATAAAAAATATTTATTTATTAATTATTGTTCGTTAACTCTTAAGTTTATTCAGTTATAATTAATGTTATTATTAAGTACCATATGTTAATATTAATTATATATGTTATTCATACCCATGCATTATTAATTGTTCGTTATTATTAATTTTTAGATACTAATATCAAATTTAGGTATTAATAATTAATTGTTAATTCTTATTAAGTTTTATATATTAATATCTTAATATATATACCTATTCACGATTTTGACAAATTATTATATTATTAGCTACTATAGATTAATATATTAGTGACAATCGTGCATTATTAGTTGCTAATTATTATTAAGTATTATATAATAATATTAAGTTTATATAAATGGTAGTCATGTCTCTCACAATTAAGTCACACCTTGCATATTGTCATAATAATCAATGTATAATTAAATGATTCATTTATTTAAATCTTATTAATTAATTAATTAATTAATCAATATATATTATTAATAATACAACTGAAAATTTTCACCTTTTTTATTACATATTTTTGAAATATCTTTAATTAATTTTATTATAACTGTTTAGTTAATTAAAATATAATTTAATGTAATAAAAATATTATCAATTAATTAAAATATAATTAATTAATTGATTTATAAAGATGTGATAATTGATTGTAAAGTTTCATAAATGAGGAATAATACTACATATTAGATATTATTTTTACCTGATTAATATTAAATTCAAATCAATTAAATTAAATTTAAATTAATTTAATTCTAAAATTGAATTAATCTTCAGTTAATCTTCTCTCTTTTGTTCTCACCAATTAAGAACTATTGCATCAAATGCTATCAGTCATGTCTATTTAATTAGCATGCGTCTCTAGAAATTTCTACGTTTCAAATGTTCTTCTCGCTTTTGCTCCACCAATTAATTACTCTCACATCATATGCTAAACCAGTTTAAACTCTCGACCAAACAGGTTTTCATTTTTTTAGAAAAAAAACATAAACTAAAAACAGGAAACAAAAATTAAAAACAACAACAGAAAAACAAAAGTGGAACCAAACGTTCCTTAATTAACATACATGTCTTAGAAACTTCTACATTTAATCCACCCACCAAACCCTTTCAATAAACATCCCGCAACATCCCGCCAAACTTCTACATTATCGGTGTTGCTCCGTTCAATATCTTCTTTCTGATTCATCACATGGTTAAGCTTCGGCAACAGTAGATTACTGTCCAGTTAAATTAAATGGTCTCAAAGATGGAGTTGGAGGGAGGATCCGACGTTGGATCTTGCTATTACTCCATCCTTCGCATTCACAAGGACAATATCGACGATAACAACAACATTGATTTCCACCATTTCGACGAGTCTTTAATTCTCACCCTTTAGTTTTTTGGCGATCCAGAAATTTACAAATTTAACATGTTTAGGAAAGCATAGTTTTTAGAACTTTGTAAAGCCCTTGCTTTTTCACTATATATAAGAAATGTGTTGCATGTCTCTGAACTCGCCTAGTTGTTTGTCTTAATCACTTGCCTTTTAGTTTTCTTTCTTTTAAATTCAACTGCAGATTCAAATTTTGCGTCATTTTGACCAATTGGTTGTGGTTTTACAGTGAAGAAATTGTTATAACTGCTATAAGTAGGTTTGATCCTTTTGTTTGCCCAATTCATATCATATCTCTGCATTGTGATATAGTAGTTAATAATCTGACATTTCATAAATTGTGATTGTTGTTTCTTCCGTTTTCATTGGTGTAGGTATTACCATCCCTCAATAACGCCTAAAGAAGAAAGAAGATCCGTAGGTACAATCTTGGTTCTAAATGAAAAAAGATAGAAACATTGCTGCGAATACTTGGTTAAGCGTGTGCGTTATTCCTTTTTATTTATGCTTATTACTATTTGATTAGGTTCAGTATGTTTTAATGATATCTTCATTCCTATCGGATAAGGAGTTTGTAGTAGGACCTTTGAAATCATCACCATCTTTACTTTTGAAATCATCACCATCTTTTGGTGAACATCTAGTTAAACCAATTTAAACTCTCAATGTTACTGTAGTTGAAGGTAGGAATGATCATGGGGATATTTTTTGTTCTGAGCCATTAGTTTCAGTGGGGAAAACACCTCATCAAAACAGAATGCAACCTTTTGAAAGAGCTTTAGGAGGGGCAGGACTTGGTAAAGGTACTCCAAAGGTATATTCATTTTGCATGAAAGTAGATTGACTCTTGAATAGTTTTGTTTGTTCAAGTGTTTAGCTAATGATACATTTTATTTGAATTTATGCAGGGTGAGAGATCAGATGAAAAGTACTGTGATGATATATTTAGAGAGATGCCTACTGGAGTACGAAAATAGGTTATTTTCTCTGTGATCTGGTTCTTGTAACTGTTGTTTATGATATCAGTAAAACAAAATGCCAAGAGTTTTATCTTTGTGTTTTTCAGGGCAAAGCAGATGGTTTGCTAATTGTACAGAGTCTGGCTGCATGACACTGGGATGATGCTGAGGGGTATTATAGTGAGTATTGAAAAAGCTGTTAATCTTTATCTTTTCCTTCTTTGAGATTTCTATCTTCAAGTCCTTTGGCAGAACAGGAAATATGTATCTTATGTTTAGCTTCTATTAAAACCTGCATCTATTTTCTTTTTTCATGTGATCTCCTTCTTATGTGTATGTGTATATCTGTCTTCCTTGCATGAAGTATTCAATGATGACAGTGGTGTCATCACCTCCACCTGGTTCTTGAATCAAGTTTGCGTTCATCTTTACTTGCCAATTGACTTTTGGAAACACTAGACTAAAGTATGGTAAGATTGCAATGATGGCAACACCACTGTAAAAGACACGAGCAGTTCTTGTCCCTTCATCTGTCTTTTTGTTTCAGTTCGAAAAGCACTTAGAATACACAAAGAGAAGCTCATATATTGCTCTCTTACGATTCTCCTCTTGTAATTTGTTCTCAATCCTGGGATGAATGGTAATGAAAAGTCTTAAGGGTCCGAACTAATCCCAAATTCTTATGTTTTTGTCTTAGGAAAAGAATAGTTTGGAACTGTATGATAACATATTTGTTCTAATTTCTAAGCTCCATTTTTCAGTTGCAATTGCCATGTCTTGTAATACACATCTTACATACTCTTTTAAGGGACTTAATGAAATGAAATAACTGCCACCTTCCCACTTAATAAGACAATTAATGGCATTAAAAAAAACCAATGATTGGAAATTTTACTGATAACTCTTTACTAAACATGAGATCTTGATGGACATAAAGAAGGATAGGTGACAATGGGAAAAGAGACCTGTATCTTTTGGCTATCTTTTGGTCCTGGGGCTAAAACACAGATCTGTATGTGGTTATGAAAAAGTATTAGGATTCTGTCACTTTCAATCCTCAAAATGAAAACCATTTTCAATGGAATCAATCATTAATCCCAAGGATAAGTTAAAGCTTAATAGGCGTGCAAACTTGTATAAAATAAAGTTCTTGTAAATACAAGGAAAAGAAAAGGTCTTTATGACATTCTGAAAGTCACATATCTTAGATTAACACGTTACAAAAAAAAAAAGAAAGATTAACACGTTACGTCATGATCGTGAAATAGATATTCAGACATTTGGGATTCTCTTTCCATTGTATAATTAAATTAATAGTGTGACAAGTCGCGTCGTTGTCTTTGTAATTTACAGAAATAGCATAATTATTCTAAATGTATTATGATCCTTTTTAGATTATCGCAAAATGAAAAATCTTGTCCATTGAATACGTTAATTTAATTAATATTATTTAATAAATAAATTAGAATCAGAGTTGAAACTATAAAAATAATAATTAGTATCCGGGACAGTGCCCAAATTATTACGCCTTTCGTGCGGGTCAAAACTTACCTGATAAGAAATTTCGCTACCTTGGGATCGTTATAGTCACGGCAGCCATATGCCAGGGCTTCGCTCGCCAGCTCCCCTATCATCAAGTCACCAACTTCCTTGACGTTCCGACACTGGGCAAGCGTTAGCCCTTATACATGATCATACGACTTTGCAAAGACCTGTGCTTTTGGTAAACAGTCGCCCAAGCCTATTATAAGAAACTATGAATTTAGCTAAGTTTTGAACATTAATATTGGGCAATTATTTCACAAATTAATAAAAGAAACTATAAATTTAGCTAAGTTTTGAATATTAATATTGTGCAATTATTTCATAAAGTACATCAACAAAAAAAAAACTCTCACGTTCTCGTGCTTTGTATGTCTCATCAAACTACAACAATTAATGAACTACGATTACATTTTAAAGCTTCCGGTCTTTAACATGTGACAGAACCAAATGACTTCGTTATCCCACAAGCAAGACTCACAAGAAGAATTATTGTATAAACCTTCATCATGGTCTTTAACATCCCATGCACTCTTACTCTTACTACTGATATCACTTGTCATTTGCTTTTCTTTGCAGTTGCATTGTTTCATATAGTTCCGAAAATTTCTTGCATCGTTCTCTACAAGTTTGTTGTGCAACCACATCCCTCTGAACGCATGTTTCACTTCCTTCCGACATTCTCGGATTACCAAGTAAGCCAACTTAGACTCTGACCTTGTCAGGGAATGGAGTAACTTTAATCCCTCTTCTTTATGTCTACCTCCATGGCAAGCCAAGATTATGCCATGCACATATTTTGCTCCTGAATGCTCTTTATCAGCTGCTTTGCTTAAGAGTTCAAGTCCTGATTCTGTTCTGAGACCGTCAAAGAAGTCCTTCAACCCTTGTCGGAACAACGCTTCTGGATTTCCCGAATCCTTACACTGCTTGAAGAAAGAGGAGGCACCACCAACGTTCTTGAACAAAACCGGAAACTTCTTGAGTGTGGCATGTTCA
>JANKOE010000205.1:8537822-8551644 GCA_026284465.1 Erythroxylum citrifolium
TTGTTGATGATTTTACTAGATTTTGTTGGATATTGTTTTTATCACATAAAGACGAGTCTTTTAAGTGTTTTAAAGTCTTTTCCAAAAAGTTACAGAATGAAAAAGGAATGTTTATAGCTAGTATTAGAAGTGGTCATGGCGGTGAGTTTGAAAATGAGAAGTATGTTAAGAAACTGTTGACTAAATTTGATAAGGAAAAGGTAAAACCAATGTCAACTCCGTTGCATCCTTCAAACCTTTTTTCTAAGGACGAAACTGGAAAGAAGGTGGATCAAACCCTGTATAGAGGGATTATTGGTTCTTTACTTTATCTTACAGCAAGCAGACCTAACATTTTGTTTAGTATTTGTTTGTGTGCAAGGTTTCAGGCAGATCTTAGAGAGTCTCATTACCTTGCTGTTAAAAGATTTTGAGATATCTTTCAGGTACTATTGATCTTTGCTTGATGAATGAGAAAGGTAAAGATTTCAGGTTGATTGGCTACTGTGATGCGGGTTATGCCAAAGATAGGATTGATAGAAAAAGCACGAGTGGAGGATGTCACTTCCTTAGCCATAACTTAGTTTCCTGGTCGAGTAAAAGGCAAAGCTCAATCACTCTTTCAACTGCTGAAGTCGAGTATATGTCAGCCGCAAGTTGCTGTTCATAAACATTGTAGATCAAGTACTAGTTAGAAGACTACTCAGTACAAGAAGAGAAGATCCCATTCTTTTGTGACAACATAAGTGCCATCAACTTGTCAAAAAACCAGATCCAACATTCGAGAGTTCAATATCAAAGTCAGACATCATTTTCTACGAGACTACGTTTAGAGGAAGATCGCAAGTCTTCAGTTTGTTGAGACGAACTATCAATGGGCGAACATCTTCACTAAACCATTGAGTGAAGAACGATTCAAAGAAATCAGACGGAACCTTAACATGGTTATGTTATGTGATCAACTGTCTGACACATCACGACCCAGATAAAAGGTCATAAGAGTTAACGGTGACAGTAATAGTGAGTTACAGCTGGTAACTTCTGTCACAAGAAAGTTTTAGAGGGAAAATTTCTCACAATCTTGAGAACACCACCTATTCTAGAACACTCTTGATATGCCCTGACATCGACCTTTGAAGAACCCTCAACAAAAGCTTTTCATTACTCTATTTGGATATCAAACCTTCTTTGCTCATACTCTCAACCTCAGAAACCAACTTCACCTTTTGAGAAAGATATTTTTGCATACAGAAACAAATGGATTCAGCAATGACCAGTGGAAGGCTTGTTGATTTTGAGTCCTTGAAGAAGGACAAGATGGATATTGAACCGGAGATTGTTGCAACCAGTTGGAGAAACTTCTTTCAATTTCATGAGTCGGTATACACGAATGAAGTTTATGACTTCTGGAAGAATATGGAAGTGGTAGAAGATACTCTTGCATCAATGGTAGATAGATTGTCGATTATAGTGACAATGAAGATAATCGAGAAGGTCACTGAGTATCCATCTGTTGGAGAGAAGCTCTCAAGTAAAGCTAGATGGATGACGCAAGCTAGCGAGAAGGAGATTGAGATCAATCGACAATTATATGGGAGCAATGATCCAAAGGAGAAGAAGGCCTCAAGTCTTGTGCCAAAGGCTAGGGTTCTACATTCACTTCTTTTCCACTGCGTTATACCAAGAACAGGATCGAGACATTTTGTGAAAACTTTAGATGAGCAGTGCTTGTTCTGTCTACTTAATCACTAGCCTATAGACCTACCTTTTCTTATTTTCCACTATATGATAAAGACGAAGAAAGACTTGACCAGTCTGCTGTATGGAATGTTGCTGACAAAGATATTCAGAGATTCTAGAGTTCTTCTAGAGAGAGGAAACAGGATGAAGCTGAATATCAGAAGCGTCATCAACTCTGCAACGATTGGCTAAATGGGCTTGAAGATTCTGAAGAAAGAAGAAGCAGATTCTAAGATGATAGCAAGGATTGAGGGGGAGCGTGCGAAAAGGAGACTCCCACGAGAAAATCAAAATCTCAATCCAGTGAGAAAATGTCTGCCCTTGGAGAAAAGAAATCATCAGTTGAAGCGATATCCTTCAACATGTCCTTCCATATCCAGAAACACTTTCTGAATTAACAAGAACAAGAACAAAATATTTTCTAAAAAAATAAAACATTCCAATTTCATTTCTAAAGAGTAAATGAAGGCATTCCAGAACATTTCAAGACAGTAAACTAAAGACCAATTTATGGAACATTTCCATAACATGCAGAAAAAATTTAAACACAAAGAGTATGAATATAAATATGCAACTTATGCATATTAAGATCAAATCAAAATTTAATCAATCTTATGAATCATAAATAAATATGTTAAAGTAGGCTCTGATACTACTATCAGTAGAAAAAACACAAGATTGAATCTAAACGCAGCGGAATGAATTTAAATTTTCATATAATCAACTTTAACAAAATTTAATTAGAAACATAAAACAAGAAATTGACAAAGGTATACTAACCTGTTTCGATTTCCTGTTATAATTTCCTGTCTCCTTGAATCCATCAATCCACGAGTCGTTCAATCATCCGGCTTTAATGGTATGTACATATCTATTCAGAGAAAACTCAAATCTAATTTGAGTGGAAAAATGTAAGAAGTGCTAGCTCCAAATTTTCTAATTTTTCCTTTTATATGAAAAATCTTATTTTCATGTTCTTGGATTTTATTAAAATTACAACTAAAGTAAAACTTTAGTCATAATTACGAATTAATCCTTATAAGATCAAATATCACATATTGATCGTTAAAGTTTTTTAAAACTTCTCAATTAAGTCCAATTTAATTCAAATTTTGCTTTCTTCTTTATAGATCTTTTATGTGTGACCCATTAGGATCCTAATATGTTGGTCATGATTATAAATTATAATTCTAATTCATAATTAGAATAAGATAAATTAAAACTCTTTTTAATTTATTTTTAATTCCCTAATTAAACAATTTATAATCATAGATCATGATTGACATTTAGCAATATATCATGACCACCCAAATATTAGGAATGTCAAAGTGGTTTGACTTAACCTGTTTATGCATGACTATAATGTATAAATTAATCCTTTCGTCATCTAATGTTCCAATTGGAATTGGAGTATGAAATTTTTGTCTACTATAAATAATCCAATCATGTTCATTCTTGCTAATTAGTAAATAAGTTATAATTGATATTTGAAAACAACTTTTCCAAATTTCAATTTACTCTGGCCAGAGATTCCCAAAATCATTACTAATTAAGAACAACAGAATATTCTCCCTAATTACTTTAAGAAAACAAATTTTTTATTGATTTACTCAACTATCTCTACATAGTTCATACTATATTCAGTAACTACCGAATTGAAATACTCCAAGAATAGAACATAAGTAGCATAAAAATATAATTCCTACATGAGATAACTTCAGTAATCTCAAGTGTAAGGATCAATTATACAACCATCATAATGAGGTAATCCACAGATGCACAAGTAATGTTCCATTCGGGATTCTCATGATTGGGTCAGTTCAGTGAACTTATTCTTTAATAAGCACCCACATGTTTGTTTAAGTATCTCCACACTTTAATCTATGAGATCGGTTATTTTCTTCATAAGAAAGAAACAAACATGTGCTAGTCTAACCATTTCATCAATACCCCGTCTTGATGAAACTATGATTAGGAACATTTTGGGAATAATGCTAAATGCAATTCGAATCTCATAATTATAATCACATTATAATTTCTAATTGCATAACAATTATTCCAGGGATTTTATCTTTATGATTAATAATTAAATAATTAAAAATACATAAAGATAAAGAATGCCTTTATTGAATAAAACAAAATTTATACAATTAAAGTACAACCAAAATTGACTGCAAGGGCATAAACCAACACTAGGTTGAGACATGAAGCTGCGTTTTGATTTCTCCCATTGTACTGGTGCAATAAAATTTTAACGGAAGACATCCATTAACCAGTAGACTTATAAACATTGGAAGGAGGACGAAAGTTGGAATGTCAAATAAACAGTTTTTTAAATTGAATTTACTTAAATTCATCTGATATTTTCTTTATTTTCATAACCACTTAGAAAAACATATAATGCAAAAACATTTCAAATTGGAATGTCAAATAATCACTTTTCAATTTTATATTTTAATATAAAATTACTTGTAAATTTGCTAACACTATTTGATGCTATCTATTTGTTGAATATGTTGAAATATAAGTGAGAGTTTATTCCGCATAGAAATAATATATGATCTTGAGCATGCATATAAATCTAGTCATTACTCCTCTTCTCATAAATTTATTTTTTGATGAAATCTTATTTGAGCTCCGTCTTGTGTTTCCACAACTTGGGAAAAATTGTCTTTGCCAAGAAATCGGGCTGCTTTTGATACACTGCATATAGGGACGTGATCCTCTGTACCTATTCTGTGCCCATTGCATCTGAGCTATCTATCTATTTATGTGGGTTCTACATAAATGGATGACTCAGATACAATAAACACAGAGTAGGTACAGAATAAGAGGTACGTAGGATTTGAGGGCCTGCATATGTGGGATGAATGAATACTTTTGTGGATCATTGACATTGTCTAAAAGTCAGCAAAGAGAAGTTTGTTCCCTATAAGTTATGTCTGTTATTTGGGCAACAGTTTCTGAAGCTTCTCATTGTAATCTGACTGAGTTCTGATCCTCCGGACGTCCCTACAGCAAACTCGGGTTCTTTAGTTTGGCTTTGATTTCAAGTGCGACACAACCAATTGGGCAGGTTCATTTACTATAAACTTACGGCAACCAAGAATCCATGATTCCTGTTATGTTTTGATAAATCAATTCTAGTTTTAATGTGGCATATGTAAAAAAAATAGATATTAAAAAAGTGATTGTAAGTTATAATTGAAAAAAATGTAAAAACTCAAATTAAGAATTTCAATTTTAACTTAAACGTTTATTTCATATTTAAATTTAAACATTTACTCTCTCTTTTTTTATTTTTTATAAATAAGATTTGACATTAAGTTAAATCTCAAATTACAATTGTTATTTATATTTACAATTTTATATTTTTACTGTTGAACCTTATTTTTCTTTAATTATAAATCTATTAAGATTGTCTATTATTCACTATTTGTTGTTAGTATCATTTTTTTGCATAATTAAATCACTATTATATTCACTATTTGTTGTTAGTATCACTATTATATTCACTATTATATTTCATAACTAACAATTTTAATCTTCAGGTTAGTTATGAAATATTATTTGAAGAAAGAGTAAAATTAAAATCGAACCATATTATCAGCTTTCATTTATGATAGACACACAACTGTTTCTCACATTTGATGTAACATGTTCAAATTGTCATTATTAACTTAGATGTTCCTTTTGAGATCTATGTAGGAAAAAAAGATTGAGTGTAAATATGAACATTATAAAAAAATTGAATTGTAAGAAGTATATATATAGTAGTTGAGTGTAGATATGAACATTAAGTGGCTTATAAAATTGACCCGTCATGAATAATCCATCTCCTATTATGTCTAACTTTCTCCTTGTTAATGAATATATAAAACCAATTAAGTTGCCTTCACACAACAGCTTAAGCTATTGTGGTGAAACAGTCACTTAACATGGTATCAGAGCCTTTATGACCAAGTGGCCGTGAGTTCAAATCCTACCACCCACCTATGATTTAGCACAAGGTAGAGTGGGTCTGTACAAGTTTCAAGCTCAAAGGGCTTTCACTTGAGGGGGTGTGTTAGTGAATATATAAAACCAATTAAGTTGGCCTCACATAACAACTTAAGCTATTGTGGTGAAACGGTCACTTAACACTCCTAATAAGTAATGCACCTCTAGACTTTCCGCTTATAAATAATGCATATTCTCATGTCACAAAATATCAAGTTCTTGAAATTAGATGATAACTATTTTATGAAAATGAAAAATACCATCCCTTCCTTGATTTTGTTGCTTCTTAGTTCAGCTTTCTCTTATGGAATCCGCAATTCCAGAAACCCAAAAGCCTCCCCTAAATTCTCTGCTATTCTCATCTTCGGCGACTCTACCGTGGACTCCGGCAACAACAACTATATCAACACATTGGTGAAGGCTGATTTTTATCCTTATGGTCAAGATTTTCCAGGTCACATATCAACAGGAAGATTCTCAAATGGGAAACTTGTTCCTGACTTCATTGCTTCAAAGTTGGGGATTAAAGACACTGTTCCTGCGTTTTTGGATCCAAAGTTAGCTGATAAAGAACTCCTCACTGGTGTTAGCTTTGCTTCTGCTGGTTCAGGACACGACGATATGACCTCACTTGCACCAAATGTCATTCCATTTCCAAAGCAAGTGGAGTTGTTTAAGAATTACACATCAAGACTGAAACGAGTTATTGGAGAAAAAGAGGCTGCGAATATAATTGGTGATGCTTTGTTGTATGTTAGTGCTGGAACTAACGATTGGATTTTCAATTTCTATGATCTTCCAGGAAGGAGGCCGGAGTTTGATGTTGATGGCTATCAAGATTTTCTACAAAACAGGATCACATCGTTCATCAAGGTTTGTAATTCTCTCTTGATTCCAAGGAAGCTGGTTGGGATTTGCGTGCAACAGCGGTAGCAAATAAAGTATGATAGTATCTCCATATTGTAGAATATAATTAGGTTTGCAAGCCAAGATCAGTACATGATAATGAAATATCTAGTTTTTAATTTTCTAGAAATATCCCATCTCTTAGAATTTGGTTAAAAAATGATAATGAAATATACAATTCAATTTAGATTTTAAACTAGAACCAAATTAATTAAATTCGAGCTAAACTAATATTTTATTATAATTATTTCAAATTATTAATTTATAATTAATTTGAGTCAGATTAAAGAATTAAATTGAGTTAATATATTAGTGACATTTAATTGGTTTACGTTTACTCTTCATAATATATGTGTTCTGAAGTTTGGGAAAAGACATTTATTTTAGAAACTGAAAATTATAAGAAATTTTTTAGAAGTTTTTAAAACTATAAGAAAGCTGTATCTCTTTTATTGATACATGTCTTATTAAAATGGTGAACTATTAATTTTGCGAGACTAAGTGCTGAACAGGAATTATATGATCTTGGTTGCCGTACATTTATAGTAAATGGCCTGCCTCCGATTGGCTGTGTCCCGATTCAACTCCAAGCCGAGCTAAGGAATCCAAAAATGTCTGCCGGGTGTTTGGAGATCAGAACTCGGATTCTCAATTATACAACACGAAGCTTGAGAAGTTGTTGCCTCAATTACAGGCAAACCTTCCAGGGAGCGAAATGATCTGTGCGGACATATACAACTTACCTCTCGACATGATCAATAATCCAAAGGCTTAATTATATTAAGTTGCAATTTCCCAAAAGCTTAATTATATTATATATATATATATATATATCCAACCCCCTCACTGCTCATCCTCCATTCTAAAAAACTCACCAATATCAGCCTGGTGGTAGACAACAATCCCATTGGGGTCCATCTTCCTACAATCTTGAGCCGATTTCGCGGCAGTCCCAAAACCCAACGGAACATCGGACATAGAAAGCACAACAACTCCGTCATTAGCCTTAATACTATCAGTAATCCTCCCCAAACCACCTTTCAACACATGATTCCCGTACAAAAACGACATCTCCGATGTGGGTTTCAGCCAAACTTTGTGCTTTGCGTTGGCAGCCAAGAGATTCAAGCTTTGGATGGTCAAATGAAAGTTACCTCCGTGTGTGAATTTGCCTATGCAAGTTCCCAACGAAACCAATTTGTCTCGACCCACGTTCGTGGCTCGCTTCAGCAAGGAGTCGCTGACATAGTAGACCTTGTTCCTGTGAAGCCGGAAGCAGTATCGACCCGGGTTCGGGTCGGGCCCTTCGTGGGACGGGTTCTCAATTATGTTCTTGAGATTATTGCCTGTAAACTTGAAGATTTTATCGAACACGGCGGTTGTTTCGCTCTCGTCCAGTGGCCTCATTGTGATTATAACAACAGGAAGAGGAGGATTCCCGTGGCTATTGAACGTTGGCGGCGACTCCTGTGAGTTATACCCTGAATTAGGGTTTTTCTGATAGCAAATTACGCAAGGAAGAAAAGGGCTCGTCGGACTAATGGGCTTTAGCAAATTACGTAATGAGGGCTCATCAGACTAATTAGGTTACGGATGGTTGGGCTAAATGAGCCTTGTCCATTATCGAAAAATGAAAAAACAATGCTGGTTTTCTTATTCAACATTTCATTCAATCTTACATGTTTATTATCATGCATAATGCCAATGTTAATGATTTTCATGTGACACGTAATTGTATATGTTGTATGCAAATTATAAATTGAAGTTAGTTGATGTTAAATAAGTTTTGTTCATCAACTAATTTACTCTTTCATATTTCTTCGCAAGCAATCATCAGTATTTGATGC
This sequence comes from Erythroxylum citrifolium, assembly GCA_026284465.1. Taxonomy (NCBI): domain Eukaryota; kingdom Viridiplantae; phylum Streptophyta; class Magnoliopsida; order Malpighiales; family Erythroxylaceae; genus Erythroxylum; species Erythroxylum citrifolium. The sequence goes on from JANKOE010000205.1 coordinate 8,546,294, forward strand.
ATCAGGTTAGGCTGTATTAAAATATACATAAACAACGTTATTTTAAAATAACTTTTCAACCTGAAACTAAGTTGGACTCCATGAAATATTGGATGATCACGTTGTTGGAATCTAATCGTGATCAAATCACAGATGCAACGGAAAACAAAAATTTTTATAGATTCCGAACAGATCCCGATAATTAATTAAGCTTGAATAAAACACAAAACGATTTAGAAATCATATGTTGGACCCTGTTTCCAAAGTCCTACTCTGAAATCATAAAACGTGAGCGTATTACCTTGTAGGGTTATTTCAAGGACATCTCATTAACTATCATCGATTCATCTTCATTCTCATACCATCCAAAAAATTCCCTATTTGATCAATTGATATACGACAATCCATTCTTACGATTATGTCCTTAATCATATTGTACCTATTTTGGGATGATAGACATAACTTTCGCTAGAAATGTCAGATTAATGTTATTCTATGACGGTTTCCAAGAGATCTTCTAGATCTACAACTTTTGTGAAGACCCCAAAGAGAGATTTTGTCATTTAGAGGGTCAAAATCGTGAATTTCTGAAAGTGTACAGTGAATGTCCGCTAAACGGACATACACTGCACCAAAACGAACATAAACAGGGCTGGAGTGTTTTCTAGACTTGTGAAGGTCTATTTAACGGGCTTAATGTCTGTTTAACAGGCTTATGTCTATTTAATGGACATGGATGAGACTAGGCGTCTTTCCAAACCCAAGAAGATCCGTTCAGCAGACCTAAGTCTGTCCAATGTACATAGGTGAAACAAAATTCACTCAAGAGCCTTTCCAAAGGTTTCTACATCTATCCTAACCTTACATTCACTCTAAATTGTCCCAAATTTACTTCCTCTAATGCAACATCATTTCATAACAATTCAACTACCAACTTTATTTCATCAAACTCTCTAATCTCTACTCATTTGATTCTTCATTTACAACTAATTCTCATCATTCACAAAATCCTATCTTTCTTTTCTATAACATCTCACTTATATGTAACAACAATCCATGTTCAAAATTCATCATCTCAAGTTGATAACTTCTTCAAGTATACCTAATTTCATCTCAACATCATCCATACACAATTTATATTTCATTAACATCAAAAGGAAAGAGTTATACAAAGCTTTAATGGATACTTTAAGCCACAATAAATCATTGGTCTAATAACCCAAAAATACGAAATATACATGAACGAGTAATACTTGAAATGTGGCAAAAGCCTTGTGTTTTCTATAAACTAACTTAAAATACAAAAATATGCAGATTTGGAGTGACGCCTTGACTCTCGATCATTCGATCTCTGACTCATCACCTAGAGATGGGGAGGAATGGGCGTGAGCTTAAAAGCTCGTGGGCAATAAGTTTATAACGGAGAAACAAGCAAAACCATTGAAAAATATTCATTGTTATAGTAAATTTGCATTGAATCCATAAAATACGTATTTCTCAAAATTTCAACTTGTCAAACAATTCATAAATAACATAATTCTTGTATGTTAAGTTAAGAAGACTTCACTTATATTAATTTTGGTGACAATTAAATAATAATAATCTTAGAAATGTATGAACTATTTTGATAAGTTTGTTAAGTGTGTAGAAAAATGTAAGTAACACTTAGTCATCTCAGACGATACGTCAGCAATAGATGATACACGTCATCATAGACGAAGCACAACACAGACGAAGCTCCAACATAGATGATACACACAAACATAGACAAAGCGTAAACATAGACGAAGCGCAAACATAGATGAAGCGCAAACATAGACGAAGCTCAAATAACAGACAAAGCGCAAACAACAGACAAAGCGCAATGAACAGACAAAGGGAAAATAACAGATGAAGCGTAAATAACAGATGAAGCACAAACAATAAACGAAGCGCAAGCAATAGACGAAGCGCAAATAACAGACGAAGCGCAATACCAGACGAAGCGACAATATTAGATGATAAAAAAGAAGATATTCTAGAACATTAGACAGTTAGTTAGTTGAAGTCAGTTACAGGACTCAACTAAATAGCGGTTTCTAGAAGATTAAAGAAGTAGTTTCTCAAGAAGAAAGTTGGAGACTTTGGCTATAAATACTAGTCCTAGTCGAAAACTAAAATAACATTTTTACAAGAGAGAAAATTCTGATTGTACAATACTTAGAGAAATTCTGTATTCAAAGTACGAAACAAGAGAGTGAATACTACTGTAACGAAAAGCACAAAATATCTTTCTTAGAGAGAGAAAGAAAAGGCTAGAGCCTGGAGAGGCTAAGATAGCAGAAAAAATACTTTGTGAAAGAGACCTGAAGAGGCTTTGGAAGGATAGAAAGAATACTTTTAAAGTTGAAGAGTATAGTGAAATCTCAGACAAACTCTAAGGACTGGACGTAGCCCAAGATTTGGGGTGAACCAGTATAAAATCGCGGCGTCTATTCTATAACCCTTATACTTTAGTTTTCTTGATGTTAGACGAGTAGATAAAATTACTTGCGATTCCAATACTTATTAACTCTAGTAAAGTACTCTTGGTATTCATCTGATAGTTGTAAAGATATTCAAGAAATCTCAAAAGATTAATAATTTCGAAAAGATTACACAATTCAACCCCCCTTCTTGTGTATTTTATATACTTTACATGATTCCTACATTAACAAGTGATTTACTTTAATGTATTCATCAAACTTGTCAACAAATCATAAACACATAAACAATCAAAATGGTTCGGGTAGGTCCATAAACATGAGGGAGTTCTTCCGAATATCTAGTAATAACATAATGGACTATCACAAACCCACATAATGGTTTTGCGTAGTTCATAAACATAAGGGAGTCTGTAAAGGAGCTCCATCCCACTAGTGGGCAGGCGAGAGAAGCCTTTAACATAGTTAACATGCACGTGACATAATAGAATAGACCACCACAAACCCATACAAAACATGAATTTCATGACTTGTAAACATATTGTCCAAAGGCACATTTTGGAAAAATGATTTCCATAAGCATAATATATTTCAAATACCATTTCCATCTTCATTTTATAAATCATAAACAAGATTCATGTACCAAACATGTAGCAATTTCTTAAATCATTTAAGGAGCAATAAATGCAACATTTATAAAGCGGTTGAAATTATTTAACTTAGTTGATTTGGAAAAATATTCATGGCTCATTAACTCAACTATAAACATGTAACCTACCTTGAATTCCTTGCTTAAAAACTTGCTTAATGGTGCCTCCCCTCTTGCTCCTCTTGCCTTTCTTGATTCCCTTTAACATTGGCAAAAATTCCAATTCAATAGGAATACAAATTGAGAACCCACAAAGCATATTCATTAAAATTAATTTTAGAATACTTAAACCCATGCATTTCCTAAGCTTCATGAATTAAAACCCTTCCAAAAATCCAAAGGATTAAAAATGAATTTACCTTGAACCTTTACCAAATAAAGATATTTTTGGCTCAAATGAAAGCTCTTCTCTTCCTTTATCTTTTTCTCTTCTTAAACAACCTCAATCTCACTCTTAAAAGCTAAGAAAAGATGAACCCTAACTTGATCTTCCTTCTTTTCTCTCAAGAACACAACTCTCTCTCCTTTCCCTCTTCATTTTCGTTCTTCTCTTCTTTCTCTCAATTATTCACGTTTTTCTCTCCTTCTTAAGAGCAAGACTACACTTTCTTCTTCCAATTATACCCTTAATGAGTGTGAAATGCCAACTTTGCCCTTCCTTTATGCTTTATGGCTTTTATACTTAAGTGACATGCCAAAATTGCCCTTTATTCACTCTTACTACTTTAATTCAACTAACCAATGTAATAAAATCCTACTAACATTGACATAATAATTAACTAAAAAAATTAATCTATCAAGACCTCACAATTTATTTAAAATCATGCTTAACTCAACAAGAAAAAAAATTCAGGGGCCAACAAATTAAATCCCTTGCTATTCCATGGTGCTATAATCATGTTTCCATATTAGAAGACTATTTTTTCTTTCTTCTTTCTGGATTTCTTTTTGTTAGACGTTGCAAAATCTTCCTCCTTATTCTTTGTGTTCATTTCCTCCATACTACCTATATTGCAAGATATGTAATCCCCCATATTCTGCACTTTCCCTTTTCCTTCAGTACTTTTCCTGCTCTCCTTACCCTTTTCCTGATTATGAACTATGTCCAGGGTTGACTTATTCTTGGTGTTCTCTCCTTTATCCTTCTCTCCGGATATATTCTCCACACTTTCCTGAAACAATCCAGTAGTAAATTCTTCATATTCTTTAGTTTTGAAGGTTCTCCGCCGTAGGTTTCCAGGCTTTTTAAAATTGTGTTTAAGGTTTCTAGGCGTATGATGCCTTCACAATATCTTCAACTAATTCCATGTCTTCATTGGGGCTCATTATTGGGATCTCTACAAGAGGATCTCTCATTGCCTCCACCACACTCTTGCATAATTGATTATTTTAATTTTTGCGGTCGCCTGGTTTAGACAAATGGGTTTGCCTATAAAACTAGCTAGATAATTTAACCCTTCTATAGTCAAATATTCAAGCAGTACTCTATGAATACACATCCATATAGGTACACTAGAGGTTCGAATTTCATCCACTGTTAACCCAAGCCTCCTTTTTTGCAAAAAGATAGGTTTGTTGTAAATATGTTATGGACCAACTTCAATTACCTTCAAAGCAGCTTCCTTGCTGGTGAAACTGAAGAAGAAAATGTCTTTATCATTCATTAGCACGTCATTGAGACCAAGTTGTCTCTAATTTGAAAAGGCCCATGTCCTCATAGTACGGAAGGGAACTGTTTTATCCATAAAATAACTATCACTATTGTGTTCCATCTTGCAGCTCCAGCTCTCAAGACTTCTATTGGTGGGGTTACCACTTCATGCTCCCAGGATTTCGAAGCTAGAGAGTATTGTAGCTTTATGTGTCCAAGTTCTATGGTAAAGGTTTTTTTAAAAATGTATTTTGGTTCTGGTTTTGAATAATGTCTGATGGTTATGGTAATGATTTTTCTATACGAGGAGAGTTAATTGATTAGAGGAAACTCATTTGAGTTCAGGGTAAGTGGGGAGGAGGGAAGGTTGGGTGGATTAAGGTCCATTTTGTCTTTGGTTAGGATGTGGTTAAGAAGATGGATCTATGGTGTAGAAGACAAGGGTTAAGGCAATGCACTACATAGAAAATGAGGAATAGCGACCGAAATATACCGACGGTATATAAACCGTTGGAAATACCGACCGAAAAAATGTAACGGTCGGTGAAATTGGGTTTTCGAAAAACATTTTGCGACCGAAAACTATTCGGTCGCTGATTTTGAAAGCAAT
>JANKOE010000205.1:8790481-8804254 GCA_026284465.1 Erythroxylum citrifolium
AAATCTGAAATTTATAAGTTCTCTGTTTGGAGTTCCGTTATTAATTTTCACCTATCGGTTCTTCAATTAACAACTAATGTCAAGTAATGGTTGGCCAAACACAATACCAGAAAAATTAATTTCAAGCAGAGAAATCAAACCAAAAATTCATACAAATAAATCAAACCAAATTTAGTCCATAAAAATAGCTAAAAGCTTGCCCCAACCTCGAAACTTTAAGGAAACTACTCACTCATGGTAAGATAAAGACCACATAAATTATGCTCAGCAAACAACATTAGGAGAAATTAAATTACAGAACAGAAAATGAATAAGTTTCAGATCTCCCTCTAATGTTGCGTCACTGAGTTTCTGAGTCCGCTTGCTTTCTCGCCTGGTAAGCGTTCCAGCCCCACTTGGTGTGTGTCTTGTGCGTTAATGGCCAGTGAGTAGCTGAAGAATTCCCCAAAAAAATAAAAGAGTTCCAAGACCAATGAAGTGGGGACGTTGGTGTTTTAAGTGTTGATGGTTGGTGGAGCCTTGATGTGCGTGAGTGTTCTTCTAAACATGAGTGGAGAGTTTTCCTAGTTTGATTGGCCAAGTGAGAGCCCCTTTTTGAATGATAGAAGTGTTGTCGTAGGTTGTGGCCTCCAAGATTTGTGAGTGTGTCTTCAAAACAAAATGAAGAGTGAAGAGTAAATGCTGGTTGAGTGGCCCCCTCCAATGAGTGCGTGCATGCTTAGTGTACAGAGAATAGAGAGTTCAATCCCTCATAGTCTAGTAACGTGATTGCCTCCTTTTCTCTATGTGTCACGTTGATGCCTTAATGAAAATGAGTGAGTGGAAAATGAGTAAATTAATGAGTGAATGGCCCACTTTTGTTGGTTACGTTGATAGCTAGTTGAGTGTTTAATCCTCCAACCACCAGCTCTTCAATTCAACAGATGCTTTCGATGCTTTGGGTCAAGTGCCAAACGATGCTTGTGAATTTTCCAGCGTGAGTGGAGAGTCTCTTCTTGTGTCTTTGCTGCCCACGTCATTTTATTTTGCTTGCCTCCAGAATTTGCCTTCTGCGTGATTGTCTCCCATGAAAGATTTAGAGCTCTCCTTTTTGTGAATTGTTTAATGAGTAAAACAAATGCAGCCCCCACTTTTTGATATGTGCGTCAATTTCCAGCTTTGGTATTTTTGTTTGCTTCTTGTTTTTCTTTGTCCCAAAGTTCACGTCTCCTACTTGGTGGGTCCCTTAGCATGGTGTAATGGAATTGGCTGCTTCCTAGTGTCTGCGTGGTGGACCTTTGGCTGGCTTGTAAGTTGATTTCTTGGAGAGTCGGCGTGCGTGATTTTTTTCTTTCTGTCTTCATGCTGCATGCGTCTGTCCAGCTTGGATTCTCAATTTTATCTCTTGTTTGTATACGGCTTCTCCCCATTGTTGCTTGTTCACGCTGCCGCAAATTCCTAATGTTCTTGTTTTATTTTCTTCTGTTCTTTTCGCACAGCTCACGCCAAACCTCTTGTCCTCATGCAAAGCACGCACAAACTAAACAGGAAATCCAGAAAAATATATATTAATTAAACAGGACAATTACAAATACAAATTTAGGCGAACCAAGCAAATTAGCAAGAAAAATATATATATAACACAATAATTAATCCATAAATTAAAGGAAAATGCCATTAATTTTAATGATAAAAATGCCTTCAACATCCATCCGATTGGATTTATTTTTTATTCGTTTCAATATCATTAGACTCTAATACTTATTCCATATATTTTCAATTTTTCTTTAAGGTTAGGTCTCCAAAATTACTATTCATCCTAAAATATTACTCGCTGAAAATAAAAATTTATATTTAATGAAAGGAAAAGTTAGGGGTTTTACAAATTAGACTCAAAGCATGCATTAATTGAGTAACAATAAATAGGATGAATCTCCCTAAATTTCTGTTTTTGTAATTTACATATGTCGTTAGCTTTGTTGATATTGTGTTGATCACGTTCTCGTATCTTTTCTTGTAACTCCTTTTTAGAGATGATTTATTAATTGAAAGGAACAAATATAGAGTTTAATTAATCTATTTTGAATGGGTTTTTAGGCTAGGAATTAAGCTTGGCAATAAGGCAACCCGATTCGACCCAATCTGAAATCAACGAGCCACGCCTAGTTTTTTTGGGCGTTGGGCCTGATTCTTTTTAATTGAGCATCTTGCCCAGCTTGAGCTTAGGTTGCTTAGGTCACTCGATCTGAAGCCAAAATGCTATAAAAACAAATGACGTCAATTGTAGAAAACGGTATCATTTTTTAATTTTTATTTTAAAAATAAAAATTTAAGTTGGGCAAGGCCAAGTCAAGCTTCATACTCGGATTCTATTACCTCGGTCTCAAGCCCAGGTAGAAGCTGTCAGGCCTGGGCAGGCCCCATTCCACCCAACCCATTGCCACTCCTATTAGGAATAAGGGCTTAAGGCTGAGTAATTGTGGTTTAAATGGAGTGGGGCTTCATATGAACCAGGCCCTTGTGAAAGGCTTTGTGGCCTGACCCAATGGTTATGTGGAGAAAACCTAAATTTTTCTGCTAAATGGCCATAGCTTCCCTTACGTCGAGTTCTTTATCTAAATTGTCCACTATTTCTACGAGCTGAGAAACCGCTGCCATGAGAAGCTACAAATGTCGCTTCAGGTGGAGGTTGATGAAAAGACAACAAACGTTGTTCATAAAGCAGAAGCTTCGCACGTTTTTTTTTTTTTTTGAAATAGTGACTTCTAAGAATAAACAACGTAATTCTAAGAATGAAATGGTGATTTCTTGATATTCTACATGTCAGTGATAAATGACTCATAATCGGGAGGTAAAGAGCGCCAAGTATTCAGAGGAAGTAGGGTCACTAATGGGTGCTAAGTTTTCAGCTGTTAATGCGAGAAATGTCAGGTAATCAATGATGGAGGAATCAACTTTTCCGATTGTGTGAAGAATGCTTGAGCAATGATTTTTGGGGGAGAATTTGTTGGAGAAAATAGTCTTAAGTGTAGTCCAAACTCCAAAGAGCTTGAGCAGTGTCATAGAGTTAGTGAGACCATATTGGAGGTGGAGGTATTGGTAAGGCAATAGTAGACGAATCTGAAGGAGGTGAGGTACTAGCAATAGGGTCATCGTGTTTGAGTGGTGCATGGAGAGATTGACCCATCAATGTATCCAAGTAAATCACACGTGAGTGGTGGAGAGATTGACCCATCAATGTATCTAAGAAAATTATAATAAGGTGATGAGATTTAAATCAATAGAATTACATGTGATTAAGGTGAATCTGCGCTAACATTAAATCAATAAAAATAAGAAGAGATTAAGGTGAATCTGTGCTAACATTAATATAATTATTTCATTTAATTTTAAAAAATGTGAAGAAGACATGAACTGGAAGAAGTATTTGATATGCTACTCCAAGGTAGGTCAATTGTCTCCATTAAATATGGTTTCTGTTAGAGCTAGAACCTGCAGCCTGAAAACTATGCATACATGTGAGATGAATTACAAGCATATCATTGGATCGAATATAATATGAATGTGATTTGGTTAATCGTTCCAGCCTAGCTGACACTTGGTGATTAATGAAGAAATAGTCTAAAGAAAAGGCATGCCATGTAGTAGTCCACTTTGAGCATGGATTCCCATCTCCTCTCTTTCTCTTTAATTGATCTTCAAGAATCATAGATGAAGTAGTCCAACTCTTCTAAATTTAATCCACACCCTTGTCTATAGACGTCATTTCTAGTTGGCATGGAAAAGCTCCTCCTATCCATCAAATTTTTACAGTTCTGAGTCGTAAGGACTCCTCTGGATCCCGCAAGCCCCATACTCTTCTTTGTTGTTGCACCACCAATACAGAAGCTGCAAGTTTGGAATCTGATCCGGCTATTAGCTCTCCTACTTCTCCTAACTCCGAATGCTTAGTCCACTTCCCTAGGGCAGATATGAACTTTGAGTCTGCATGATCCTTCCCAACCATAACAAGGTCAAAAGCATTCCCTAGTGTTCCAATCACTGCCTGAAAATCTCTACTGTCATGCACCACCTCTTCTAGGTAAGAAACACGGGCATTGCACTGCACACCTGACCTGAATTTGTCTAAGATTTCAGCATCAAGCGTCTTGCTCCTCGCTGTACCAGATACAATTTCGGTACTAGTTGAACTAGTAAAATGTAGAAGAGTGACTACAACATGAGTATGTTCCAACATGCGTCCAGCATATGCTAGTGCTTCTCTATCATCTGGACCCCCAAAGAATAGCACAGCAACCCGATAAATCAAAGATTCTGAGAGCAGACATCGAGGTCGCTTCTGGTTCCCGCGGTCTATGAGGACCCCAATAGAGCAAGGAGCTTTGTCAAGCACATTCTTGTTTAGTTGCCTATAAGAATGAGCCGACTTTAGCTTCATCTTATTGAGGCGCTGCTTGTAAAAAGGGATGATGATAAAAGATATTCTCTGTTCTAAAGCAAGAGAACAGACATCATTGTGCATTGTCTCGTAAGGCGAAATGCCTTTATAGCAAGTCAGCGTAATATGACTCTGGTTTTCAAGTTCGAACTTTTTGAACGCATTGAAGATGAGTTCTGATAATGTTGGATTATCAGAAGGCGTTTTCCGTGGCAGATAGGGAATCAATAAGGAGGAGGCTCGTCCGGCAAGTTTAATGAGATGAAGAACAAACAAACTAATGCGACTTTCTTTGGTATTGGAGACATCAAGGAGGGTAAGTATTGTCTGGATATTGTCCAAGCTGTAGATGCAAGCAAGTACTCGAAGTTCTTCATTCCATCGATGATGTTGTATAGTCCTTCTTTTGTAGGCCAGAAACCTTCTTGAGGGATCATACAGGAACTTGATAAGGGGTGAGATTACTCCTGTTACAACCACCACAGAGATAATCATGATGGCAAAACATTCGTCGTTCATGACCTGCACATTTATGCAAATCATCTATATTGAGTTAGCATATAGGAGTAGATTCTAGGCATGAACTAGATAAAGCAAACAGTTTCGTATATGAAGAGCATAGCCAAAGTGGAAGGATTCTTACATTTTCTGTTCTCCAAACATCCAAAATAAGAAGTTCGATTATGCCTCTGGAGTTCATGATCAGACCTAGAGAGAGGGCATCTCTGAAAGGCGTTCTATAAAGGAGTGGGGGTGCTATTGTTCCTATAAGCTTTCCAATGAAGCCAGCAAAAATGACCAGCACAATCCCACAAACAGTCTTCCACTTCTTTATGGTAAAAACGTTTGTCTTGAGTCCACATAGAGTGAAAAAGATGGGCATGAGCAATACTGATGTGAAGCAATCTAGCCTTTCTACTAATGCAGCTCCAAGAGGTGGTCCATCTGGTATAACCAACCCCAAAATGAAAGCTGAAAGAATAGCATTTATGCCAATTACTTCACCAATGAATCCACAGCACATCAGTGTTACGAGGACTATAAAGACATAAATCTCTTTCACAGGTTTTCCTTCTGGTGTATGTCGAATTGCCCACAAAATAGCAGGACGGATCCCAAATACAATGAAGCTCAGAAGTAGACTAACTGATAGGAAATACCCAATTGACATTTTGACCGATTTATCTATAGTAATCTTGACCAGAGAATACAGCAACATAACGGACCCATAGATCAGATCGGCAACCATTGATGAAGAACAGGCAAGGCGTCCAATCTCAGAATTCAGGATATTTAGCTCGGCAAGAAAGATAGCAATTACTGGGAAGGCTGTCATGGACTGCATTTTCACAATTTTGTGAAGCACATTACACAAATTACCATCCAACGAGAGAAGATGGCAGATTATCAATCTTACACATGAAGCCACTCCAAAAGACATGCAGAGGGCTAGAGTTGCTATAGCAAACACCTGTTTATTCGACTTTAATATGCTTGAGGGGTCAATTTTCACCCCAATGAGGAATATAAAGAGCATCATACCAAACACTGAAAGAGTCTCCAACAAAGTTCTCCCATTTAATGGGAACACTTTCTCAGAAAATGTTGCATTTTGCCCAAGGATCGAAGGACCAAGAAGCAGACCTCCCTGGTGAACAAAAATCACAGAATAATTTTTTTCCCAAACAATGTGGAGTATCTACTAACAATTAAAGCCATCATTTTCAGATTAACAATGATCCGTTCAGTACTACTTGCAGAAGTAATTCTGAAAATGAAAATCAAATCTTTCCTATATTACTTCCTGTAGCTTAAAACAATTTGAAACCGAATCGATCTCTCCTTCAAGAGTCAAGCTAGTCGTAAACGGTCACAAATTATTTAATTACGAATAGAAATTGGAAATGAATAACAAGCATAAATTAATGTCCAGTCCATAAAGGGTTTCCATATTCAACCCAATTGAATCATATTCAAGCTTCTATTTGTCAAGAATCAAGCTCACTAACAGATGGATGGTTCAAAATCGTATCTTTCACATGCAAAATTGAAAATGCAACGATCTGTTTGCCTAATCGTAACAACCCGCATAAAGAATTCGCATAAGAACACGAAGATTAATTACCAGAATCTGAGAAACAATAGAAGGTTGTCCAAAGGGCTTGAGAAGTACGTAAATGAAACGTGTAAAGATGGAAATGAGAGAGAGCTGTAAGAGTAATAGAGGGAAAGAGAAAGAAAGTGGGTCATCACCAAGCCACAATCCTCTGGAGTTGATCCTGCCCACACCATGACACAAAAACTTGAGGTTGCCAACCCCGGCCTCCTCCTTGAGACCAACGCCTATATGTTCATGGAGTTGCATGAACATTGTATCATTCAATTGTGACATGTCCTTCCTTAACCAACATAAAAAACGTTGTCTTTCCAAGGAAAGTAGGAGATGGAGAAGATAAAGAGAGAAAAAGAATAAATGGGTAAGATTAAGAAATCAATGTTAGTTCATGGGTATGGTTCAGACATATTTCCGTGGATTATAGTGTAAGAACACTTACATGCATGTCCCACGTTAATCCCTCCATTTGGTCACATGATCCGAGGTCCTGCTTGCATGTAATTATTAATTCAGTGACTTACTCAAAACATAGACAAGGTTTAAAAAGATTTACAAGGATAATTAAGGAAGAAAAAAGCTTCAAGTGGTACCACTTGCCATCTTTCACTTGTAAAGTGGCTAGTATGAATAAATATGTTGCATTAGAAAACAAAAAAATAAATAAAAGAATTTGTGGCACTTATTCATAATATATAATTAATTCAATTGAGTTTGCATGGCTCTCCGCTGTCCCCTCTTGAACATGGGCAAACTTGAGCAATCGCGAGTTATAGTTTGACTCAGCCCAAGCTTTATAAAATTCATAAATGAATAAATAGGGTCTCACGTTTTGTACTCAACTAATTATTGCTTGCAAAAATGAAATGAGACACAGTGATGGATAAAGGAGGCGGGTGGTTGATAAATTGGAAATTATAGCATCTTATTGTAGTATTATACCAAAGAAAGTTAACTTCAACATCTAACTAGAGTACAGCAACTAAAAGATTAAAAACTTAATAAATGTGGTTGAGTGGCAGGGACTCATCCATCCTTAACCAAAGGTCAGGGGTTCAATCTTTGACTTTGGGTATGGAGCAGCCTTAAATTCTTGGACCAGCTGTCTCATCCTGTGAGGTGCCTACAAGTCAGCGAAGGGATTAGTTACTAAGTCCGCCGGTAGATACCCTAGTCTAAGACAAAAAAAGAAGAAGATTAAAGCTAGAACAAGTTGTTATGTTGGAGAAGAGCATCATGTCAACGTTAACTTAAATAATGTTATTTAACTTATATGGTATTCTTGAATGTGCATTAAAGATGGGTTACAAGGGTATGGGAATATGAATGGCTTCTTGCATGTCCATAATGAAAAACGAGACTGTCCATCAATTTTTGCTCCACACAAGAAGACAAAAATCTCTGTTCACCGCAACCAAACATTTCACTGTTTTCAATTTTTGTCTCGTCCCTTCTTATTCTGTCCTGTCTCATCTTGTCCCTATTTACTGAAGACGGTAACCAAACGTAGCGTTAATGCACTTGTGGCAGAAAGACCAGTCTCTTTTACTTGACCCTACAAAAAGGAAGCAACATGGAAAGTCACACAAAGACAATACCAAACTAATGAATGTCTACATGTTGACTTTGACCACAGAGCAATCTCCTCCAGCCGCTCATCTTTGACCATTTCAAACTTTACATTACTACTTTCGGTGTTCTCTGCCTCACCCCGCGCGTCTCCTAATCCTACTCCTCCCAGCCGGGCAATCCTCCCCGTGTCATCTGCAAATTGAACATTGCAAAACTTATTACTATTCAAAACCATGTAAGAACACCGAAAGGCTGCGTACTATTATTGGAAACAACCTCTCTCCACTGTGTAGGAGTACTATCGACCCCTTCGGATCCTATTTCAGTACGGAACTTTGAATTAAGTGCGGTGATGATAACAATGTAAGAATATTTTTATTTGATGTGACATTATCTATTTATTTTTTTTGAATAGGCATTATCTATTTATTTCAACAATTCGTTGATTATGAAGAATCTATATAATTTTTATTTTAGTTCTTCTATTTTAAAAATTATTATTTACAATATTTCTAATATCATTTTCCTATTACACAATTCATTTCATTATATTTTGTCGATTTTTTGTTTGTTCTTGTTTTTAAAATAATATTGTATTGAAATTTAAATTTAAAATTTTTAATATGTTTAAATATACAAATTGATGAAATATTGTAGAGCACTTCATATGACAATTAAACAAAATTATGAAAAATAAGTTATAATTTTTAAAAGATCATGACTAAAATTTAAAAAAACTATTTTATTTGTCTATCTATCTAAAAAGATTTTGGCCTCATTTGGTTACCAACCAATCAGCTATTTTTAATTGATTGGTTGTTTTCAGCTATTTGATTCTTCAAACAGCTAATAAAGTTATTTGGAGAATAGCTCTTTCATCCACTGATTGAAGATAAATAGTCAAAAATACGCTCTTATATAGGAGCGTTTTTATCTACCAGTCAAAATTTTAACCATCAAAAGCCAATTGTACCTTTAAATTCTATTGCTAAGTTGTGTAATATTTTGCTTTTTAAATTCTATTCTTGATTAAGTTGTAATTAAATACTACACGCGTCATATTTTTGTTAGTTCTAATATACAACAATTTCTAGTAAGTAGGACACCCTAGTTGAAGTTCCTAAATAACTACGTTTTAGGAACAGTATTTGTTCTTATAATTGTTTTATGCAGTTATAGGTTAGAAATAAAATGTTAACCTTAAATGAAGATGAAAATAGAAAAAGTTGCATAAATTTCTCATAGATGATGAAACAATACAGGTAGACATGACTTCTCTAAGATCTAAATTCTTATAAGAATATTCAACGAAATACTAAGATATATAATATTCATACTCTTATAATTTTTTTTAAAGTCATGTCCTCATAAGTCATTTTACACATAAACATCTAATACTAAACAGCTAATTTTATTAAACATTTCTAACAAACAGCTAATACAATCTGCTAGTCAAATCTATCAGCTAATAGTTGATAGAATCAACTAAAAGTTAATGCAATCAATTGATTAACAAACAAGGCCTTTAAAACTTTTAGGTGCATTGTCTCTTTGGTTTGGTAGAAATACATTACATTTGTTTTTTTTTTTGGTACTTTGGAGAGAAACTAATTCCTCAAGAGCGCAACTGATCTAATATCATACTGGAGAAGCAAACCAAGACGTGGCCTAGGGAAATCTCAAAGAGCCCATCGTTAAAGGCTAGAAAGTCCTTGTTTAGTTAGAAAATTCGCACTCTGATTCCGGTATGTTAGAGTCAAACATTTAAAACATTATGCTTTCATATGACTTCACATGACATCCTATCTATAAAAAAATAATTCATCTTAAATTAAAATAAATTAAATCAACATATGGTATCAGTGATTCAGAATTGATTTGGGGCTTGGGCTTCAGCTTAGGCCTCAAAACAATAAAAAAGAAACAACTTTTTCGGGATTAACAATAACAGCCCCTAACTATAGCTACAAATTTGCCAAATTCTCTTTGCAAGGTAATATACATCAAACAAACAAACAAACAAACATTGCTTCTTAGTTTCCGTTAATCTGATGAAACTAGCCCTTCTTGTTCTTTTAGTTATGTGCATTTTTGCATACTTCAGCATCGCAATGGCTGGAGTAACATGTCATCTCTTGGTTCTTCCTTGGTCCTGGAGAAAACGTTAGATTGACTAACGTACGATTCCGTTGGATTTCCAAATCCTGAAAACCCAAAACTCCCTGGACTCTGCAACATATCAAATGTAAATGATGTCTCTCCTTCAGAGATGGTTGGTGGACTCCTATTGTAATTGCTAGCTGCTGGCCTTATTGCCATGGAGCTGCTGCTTTTGCCGGTGGTGTTACTGCTGTTGTTTTCAGGAAACACCCTATTGACAGAATGACTGGAACCGCGAGCAGCTGGAACGTCATGGTTGTGTTTCCCTTCGTAGGTTGTAATCACTGCCCTGAGATCATGGGATGCTCTTTCAACATGTTTCCTCACAGGACATCCTGGATGTGTACACTTGTAGTAGCTCCTGCAAAGGAATAATGAATGCCAAGGATTAGAGGATAAAATATATAACTGTAAGACCCAAAGAAACAAAACATTGAAGCTTGGGATTCAATTTGAAGCATGTTGCACTGATAATGTAAGACATTTCCCGCATTAATTTGGAATTGGATGTTTATAAACTATAAACGAATCGAACCTTGGTAAAAGCCTAAGCCTCTGTTCTGATAAAAGGGAACTTCAAAAGCAAATGATTTTTACCTTGGATTTGGATTTCCTTTCACCACTTTCTGCCCATATTTCCTCCATCTATATCCATCATCAAGAATGTCAATGTCACTAGTAGTTTGAACCACGACTCTTGGCTCTCTCACTGTCCTGCTTCCTGGTGCTGAAATCCCTTCATTTTCACCCTCTCTTTTCCTGAGATACAAACAGGCAATAATTTCAGGACCAAGGTCGGAAAATTTTACACTCTAGGATTGATTTTTATCAGAACTTACCATCTTTTAGCTTCAGGTTCGTCTTCATCAAAGTCATCACCGCATGATTTACTCTTCTGTGAGTCAAAATCATCATCCCCAATTGATATACAGGAGTTCTCAGGTGTTTGAACAGAGTCCATATGTCCACTACCATGAGAGCCAAATGACTGATCTTGAATCTGATTCATTGTAGAATTAGGAGCTTGAATTGGATATCGAGAAGAAGCTGATGAGGATGATCTTCTAGTGGCCTGAGGCTTTGGATGGTTGTGACTGCCCTTGTAAACTATTTCAGCAATTTGTCCATCTAAAGACCTCTCAACTTTCTTCTTTGTTGGGCAATTGGGATATGTACACTTGTAATAGCTTCTCGGATTTTCACTCCCTTTGACTTGTTTTTGACCATATTTTCTCCAGTTGTATCCATCTTCCGATCTTTTCTGCTCTCTAACAGACTGATACTGCTGTTGCTGATTTCCATAATCACACTGAAAACCGTTGCTGGCTTGATTGTTCATTTGGGCTGCAGCAATCTCAGAAGTGAAGCTCTGGATCGAGGAGTGTTCTTGTTTAATCGCACTTTTAGGTTCTTGGAAACTCCATGGTTGCTGCTGTCCCGTGAAGATCATTAGAAAGGAACAAAGGACGATAAACAGAACATTTTAAAAAAAATCAGGAAAAACGACTGAGACACAAATAACAGCAGCATTTTACGCTATAATATGCACACGTACAGATTGAAAAGCAGCATTTGAGGATTGTAACATTGCTGATGAGGTTTTAGAAGCCCTTTCCGGTGGCTGAAAAGAGAAATCAGAGGAATATTTATCCTCTTTCTTGAGACTTTGCTGGTATTGAGCTGAATCCTTCTTCCAATTGAAAGCCTGAGCAGCATATGTCCCAGTTGTTGGAGATGGTAGAATCTGTTATACCAAAAAAGAAAGGAAACCAATGAAAACATACCAATCGAATGTTTCCATCCAACCATCAACGCACCTAAATATAGAATCTTTCCATTTCTCACAAAACTAAACAGACAGGAAAGATGAGAAAATTAATCAACTTTCTCTCGAAAGCCATCTTAAAAGATTCAAGTCCAGCACGAAAAGCAACTACTTACATTAGAAGAGGGATTCAACAAGACAGGAGAGTCTAACAGCTCAGCAGGGCTTAAACCAGGTGGGATAGCGAAGTAAGAAGAAGGAGAAACAGGGGGCGGAGAGAGGGGCAGAGAAGGTGGTGGGGTAGACTTAAACTTAGGAACACCACTCCCAATTCTCTCTGCAATTCGATCAGACAACCCACGTCTCTGCTGATTACCAGTTAGCATATTGTTGCTGGGTTCATCGTCACCATAAGCAAGGAGGTCGGAGAAAGAGGTGGTGGGAGAATTCATGAAGGACGAGTGAGTGGAAAAACTGAAACTTTGAACGGGTGGGTGTGAGTTGGCCGAGGTATCTAAGCTCCCAGAAGAAGAAGCCATGAGGAGAGCGAGAGAGAGAGAGAAAGTAAGGTTTTTCGTCAAAGGAAGTGAAGCTGTTGTTGTTAATAACGAAGGATGGAGAGAAGATGGTCAGGTTTGAACTGAGATTGATGTTGGGGGTTGCAGGGGAGGTTCCAGGAAGCTTACATGGAAATGGTTGACCGTGGACTAATTAATAAGAAGCTGCCGGTCCGCCAACTTATTACATTAAATTATCTATGAATATCTTACACAAGACCTAAGGAATTTTTTGTATATAACAGTAGGAAGAGACCAGATTGGAAAACTAGATCTTCTGTCCAGTTTTACTCTGTCTCATAAAATCTCAGCTATTTATTTTACAGGATCTACGCAAATTTCATGCGGCCTCTACATAAATAAATAGCTGAGATTTATTGGACACAATAAGACACCATAATATTAGACAAGAATCTGAACTTCGAGACTGGCTTTGTTGCGAGGCTTCAAATTGGGTAGGACGATGATGAGTAGGAAGGGATGAAGTTTAATTATCTTTATATAACACAAATAATTTATTAATAGAATTTTAAATTGAATTTAAATCTAATAAAACTTTAAGTCTAATTATCTTTATATAACACAAATAATTTATTAATAGAATTTTAAATTGAGTTTAAATGTAATAAAAATTAAAATTTTTACTTGAGATTCAATTAAATGTGAAATATATAAAAATTTTCTTGGTCAAAACTCGTGGCTTTGACTGGATGGCGGCTGAGCTGAGATAGATACATACGTAGGGAGTAGGTACACTCCTATCCATTTCTCTTTTCATTGGTAGGCGGACGCGCTCTCTGCTCTGCCCTTTTATGGTTCTTTCAGTTTCAGCCCCCTCTACTTTTTGGTATCGATCATTTTGATGACGAGGAACTAAATCCAAACCTTTGCTCCTCGGAGTCTTGCTCAGTACCAAATTTTTATAAAAATATAAAAATATATACATATTTATAGAATTAAACAAATTATCAATTATATATAATAATTTATAACTTACCTATTTTAAATAAATTATGTAACAAATTATCAATTTATTAATTATTTGATTTGTTATATTTAGACATTTTTAAAGTGGTTTTTGCAGTAACCGGCGAATTAACAGAAGCACCAAAACTTGAACGTATGATAGATTGTTTGACTCTGATGCTTTCTATTACAAGTGGTCACTTTTCGAGACAATATATTACAT
>JANKOE010000205.1:8804354-8815734 GCA_026284465.1 Erythroxylum citrifolium
AGTGGTTTTTGCAGTAACCGGCGAATTAATAGAAGCACCGAAACTTGAACGTATAGATTGTTTGACTCTGAACGACAAATCCTGAATTTTAGTCTTGGGAGGGCTGGCGCCTATATATATGTATATATTCTGAAAAATTTTTAGTCTGGGAGACTGGCACCTATATATATGTATATATTCTGAAAATTTTTAGTCTTGGGGACTATAGCCCCTGTCAGCCCGAAACTTGAACGTATAGATTGTTTGACTCTGAACGACGAATCCTGAATTTTAATTTTGAGAGAGCTGACGCCTATATATATGTATATATTTTGAAAAAAATTTAGTCTAAAAGACTGGCGCTTATATATATGTATATATTTTAAAAACTTTTAGTCTTGAGAAATATACCCCTGCCAGCCCCTGGATGGGGCTCTGATGCTTTCTATTACAAGTGGTCACTTTTCGAAACAATATATTACATTTTATTATGAGATACTATTAAGTATTAACTAGGGTTGTAGCCAAGCCAAGGACAAATGGCTGGGTTGGATCATCCCATATTAATTTTGGATTCTAGAAGATGGCTCTGCTTTCCTAGTCCTACCGTGTCGCACGGGGCACTATGTCTGCTGCCTTGTCGTACAGTTTGTGAAAGATTTGACTTTTTTTTTCCCGACAGAACATATATTTATTTTAATTAATTAACTTTTTTATTTTATTAAATGTTATTCATATATTAAAATTAACTTAAACAGGATTATAATATCATTTTTGACAAATAAGATCGGTGCTTCACAATAGCCTCTTACGGGGTTGGCTTCTAAGCTTAAAGTTATGTTTAATTAGGGTTTATTAACATAATGAAATTAAATGTAATATTATTCTCACGTTTAAGATAAAAATTTATAATATAATGGAATAGAATGAATGAAAGAGGAAAGTTTTATAATACAATTTATTCCATTTTAATTGGTAAAAATGAAAAATCTCCGATATGAAGAATTTAAGATAAAATGTAAAATGATAAACAACATTACACTATATTACATTATAAACCTTTTATCTAAACAACATTTCACTATATTACATTACGAACTCTTCTATCCCTTTCCAATTACAATTTTCGAAAATTATCCCTATTTATGTTCTATTCTATTATAAACCAATCTAATTTATTTTATTTTATTAAAAATTTTACGTTAAACTAAATATAACCTGAGAGGTCACATCACAAGTTAAACCGTGAATTATGAGCTAAAAGGTGAAATAGAATGTTTCAAACTGAAATTTATTTTTTTCCCAATAAATATGCACGTAATTCTGTACATTATGATTACAAAAGATTGTGGCCGACCCTAGTTTGAAAAGATCAAACAAATAACAATAAAGCAGACAATAATGTTATTTGTCATGCGGTATTTACTAGTGGAAGCTTAAGATAAAGACAAATATGGAGAAAATGCTCGGGATTCTTCAAGTTGTTCACGATCCAGGAGAATGGTATCTCCAATTTTGGCTCAATACCTTGGATGCGGACAAGTTTGATTTCAGCATCACCACCTTTTCGGCAGGACTCAGCAATTTGACATGATGTTTCTTTCTCCTCTTTCGCTTTTCTCAAGCTAATCGAATCTTCTTCTGGAGCATTCTGCTTATCCTCCTCATCCTCGAGACCACATGGTTCCTCATTTAACATGGAATTTCCGTTAAAAAATTCTGGTAGAAGAGTTTTAAGTGCATCAAGCAAGGTGAAGCATCTACCTGCAGCACAAGCTCCAGGTATTATTTAAAACTGACGTTAAAACAGCACAGGCCTGGCTCATGGTTGTGCTCTTAGGGATTTTATAAGCTTCTAAATCTTACATGTCTTGAAACGCCCGTTGTAAGGATGATCACATTAATAGACAACTGTACCGTAACCTACTAATCATGGAATCCGTATATGCCTATAAATTACATCTATATAAGATGGGGCAAAAGTGAAACTTGGCAAACTCCTCACGGTACAGTTCATAAAAGTATTACTAACCTTCTTCTTTCAAAAACTCAACAGGGCGGTTTACATAAGAGATTTTGTCCCAACTGTCAATATTAGGCACATCGTCCAAATCCTCAAAATCTGTGCTCACAGTCCAAATATATAATCGCACAGGAACTTTACCTGACACCATGTGGAAAAGTGAACTTTAATACAGTGCAAAAAAAGAAGATATTTTTATTTCCATAACCAAATTTTGTAAATTAGTCCCAAATGACATTTTTCTGCTCCATATAAAATGAAGAAAAGTCAATATTAATTCATATATTTATCTAAAATACAAACGTTGCATCCAACAATTGTTGCAAGCTTTAAAATGGAGGTTGAAATTCAAAATCAGGCAAGAGCAATACAGCAAATATTCTTTATGCATTGTTTTAACTTAACATTAAGATAGTAACCCAACTTTTTTTACCAAAATATTCTGCCGCAGAGTATTCCATTCCATTTCAAAACTTTCAAGATATGAGCTTCAAAAACATATCTTCTTGGTGTATATCATTCATATAGACCTTCATTTTAATGTAATATAATTCTTACGCATAACTCTTTCATTACGTATAAGTTTGCTCACCTGCTTTAACTTGTCCAGCTACATCTACATCACTGGTTTTGGGGGATTTTGGTTTGCATAAATCCAGGTCCAAAGTATATTCATCCTCTACTGTTCCAAGCCTAAGCTTTGAAGATGCACGTAGGTAAGCTTCCAAACTACCTGACAAAAAGCAAGACTTAAAGTTCAGAAATGAACAAGTTTAAGAAGCCACTAAATTCCAAATTCGGATAACTGAGCCTATGAGGTTGAACAGGCTCAAGGAAAGTGATGGTGCAACAAGAAAAGGGTATATTGCATCACAAAATTATATAGGCACTACCATGAAATAAAGGATTGATGGGTGAGGAAGTTCATAATGCTGCATCTGTGATTGATCCAAACACTTGACCGGCAATAGCAAGAAGGATTATGGCATCTTCAGTTTGTTGGAATAAAGTTAACACATGTGACATACTACACGGGAGGTGGGTGTCAAATCCTATATCAGAAAGGATATGAAAAGTGGAAGCCTTTATAAGCTTATGGAAAAGACTACTAATCAACTGCCTAACTAACTATTTTCGGGCCTATAGTTCTCTTAAACCCAAATGGAAGTTGTTATTGGGCCAAATTGAAGTAGGGAAGTGGATGTCAAATCTCATATCGAAGAGGAAAGAAATGTGGAATCCTGTATAAACCTATGGAAAAGACTACTAAATCAACTTCTTAACTAGCTACTTTCACACCTGTAGTTCTCTTAAACCCCAAAAGAAAATTGATGTTGGATCAATCTGGACTTGGGGCGCTACAACACATTATGCTTAATCAAATACATATGGTAAACTTATTCATATCAATTCAAATCAACGAGTAAACATACCATTCATTACGGAACGCCATAATTCCAACTGATCAGATTGAGACATATGCATGACATTCTTGCAATTTCCATTAATTATATAATCTGCCTGGAGACATGTTTGGGTAATTCTTAGAAAAGGAAATAATGAAACATAAACTTTGCACTGAAGAGTAATCCTGTGGAATAAAAAAGGAACACAGAGATAATAAATAAAAAAGGTTCACCGAGATGTACTGATACAAAAATGCATCCCATGTCAACAATCCATAAAACCACATGATCATTGGAAAATGCATATATCCTTCTAGAGTTTATATCTTTTATCTTCTACTTTGAAATGTCAATGTTTGAGCTGAAGCCATGCTAGATTTCCTATACTTCATGTCAACATATACAGACATTTGGTCTAATTGTCAAGAAATGCCAAGAAGTCTCTGCTTATTTGTTCTGTGAATGATCATGAATGGAAAACAAAGTAAAAACAAAGAAGAATTATGGTTAGCTCTGTGAAGACAGAAATGAAAATATTCCTGGACATCAGATAGGAAAAGATGATAAGGGTTACTTGGATTTTGCTTCTATTAATAACTAATACTAAGTGTGTTAAAAGAAAACTAATGCAACACCAAAAAAAAATAAATCCAATTCTCCAACTACCATGACACTGGATAGTCTCTCTAAATTGATGAAGGCTTAATAAAAAAATTTGCTCAAGGCGTTACTTGTGAATGCAAACCCAGAGCTGTTAGCCTCATTAGAGCTTTTCCAATCCCAGATGCTTTCACAGGAACTACTGGACCAATTCTAACCAAGTCTGTGAACACCCACATAATTCAAAACTAAAAACAATATCTCTTTAGATTATCCCAATATTTTAAGGATTAGATAGCATATATGAGAAGTATATTACAGTCAATATAACCCATAAAGCCTTAACAAAACAGTAAAGGTTGTACAATGGTAGTGCACTAACCTCTTTCAACGAATTGATGAAGTTCCACTTCACAGAGTCCTCACCTTCATAAGGCATCAATAAATTGTTAGGATACCCTCTAAAATGTACCTGCAGAAGGTTAAATGTGAAGTTTAAGTGCTTGGAAGTTGACAAATACGAAAAGACCAAGTTGCACTAGAACCTGAACCACTGTGGGGTTCATAATGAAATTCCAAAAGGAGAAGGCGAAATAGAGAAAATTTGAAAGGAGGAAAACAAATACCGTTAAATTCCAGGGCCTCTCAGGTTCATGACAGAGAAGATCAAAAAGCACACCAGTAGGTACATACCATTTGAGGGGCAATCCCTTGTAATCAAACCATGGAGTGTCTACACCTGGTGGAAGAGCCGAAGCGAAATGGGGCTTTACAAGAGGAAGTAGCAGCGGCAGGTACCCTATTCTCGGCGCTAACACATGCGCAGGCGCCGGCGTCGGCATCGTCGTCACCTCCGACTCGTGGAGGTGGATCTGCAGCGGAATTGCCCCCTCCCACACGTAACTTTGCCCTTTCATCTTCCCAATTCCGATGCAATTCAACTAATCAATGGCTAGGGTGTTTCTTTTCCCAACAGACAAGACTTGACCTTGGAACTTGGATTGAATAACTCACCAATCTTTATTATAATGTAGGTAAAAGAAGTCGACTCCAGTTCCTTCTGTTCTCTATTTTATGACAATTAAATTTAATATAAATTAATAATTTAATTACATCAATTATCTTTTCAAAAGCCATCCACATAAAATATTTCTTTAAAAATTAAATTTTTTTTACCTTTTTCTTTAATTTTGATTCCTTAAATAATAATGTATGAAAATAAGCAACCGCTTTATCACTTTATGAGTTATTTATATAATTTTAGCTGAAAATGTTAGCAAATAAACAAAAATACTTTTGGTTTTGTATAAATAATTCCATTGACGAATGTTTAATTATGCCTTAGTAATCACTGTTTTATTTATGATTACATTATTATTGTTCATGGAAAGGAATCGATTAATATATAATAACTATGTACAGGTGCAATTTTTTTTTTGTAAAAAAATGTACAGGTGCAGCCTAATAGTTGCTTCCAAGGCAAAGCTAACATCTAGTTAATGATTTCCAGGGGGCAACTAAACAGATCCAAAGGCAACTGTCCAAATCTATGTTCTAAGAAATATAGCAAGCTATGTAGATAACTGCATTTATATATAAAAAAATTAAAAGGAAATTTACAACAAACATGTAGGAAAAAGATCCATAACAGCCATGACTGGTAGCTTTCATGGACTTGAAATGCGAAGATTGTTGCTAAGGAAGTTTTTCTCCCAAAATCTACATGGATACGGTACAGAAAACTAAAACTAACTCTTCAACCATCATCTCCTAAGTGATGTTCCAGATGGAAAATTTGGTCAAAACAATTATTTTCAGCTATTTCTTGGCATAACTGATAGCCATTGGATTTTGAGGAGTAATTTTGAAACCCTGAAGGGCTTGCATTGCCATGGAGGACTGCACGTCATCTTCAAACTCTACAAATGCAATACCAGGCTTTGCTTCAATCATTCGAACTTCTCTAAAGCCAGGGTATTGTTGGAAGAGCACTTGCAACATCATGCTAGTAGTTTCATGGGGCAAATTCTGTATAAACAGTATATTGTTTGGTGGAACTGACTCTTGTGGACCCTGATTTGCATGGCGGAAAGAACTCTGCGGATGAAACAAATGCTCAGTTGATATAAGCAGCAATTGACAACCAGATTACTGGGAATACATGCTTGGATTCTTTTGAATCCTTAATTTCCCAAGACAGCAGGTTAAATCATGCCAAAAATTTTAATTTAAATGATACAATGAATAATCTTGGATGACATGACCAATTGACAAGTCCACGAGGACTAAAAGAGAAAGCAAATTCAAGAAAATTGTCCAACTTACTGGCGCGCCATTACTCTCAGTAGTTGCACCATTAGCTGTTGCCGATTGCTGTCTTTCTTCTGCATATTTCTTTCTTTCCGCTGAAGATGTAAAAACATGTGTAAAACCATTGTACCAAAATACCAAGAAGCTAAATCATCTGTAGGAACAAAGTCATTTTATCCTCTATGGTGGTGAGTAGTTGTCAGAACCACAGAGGCTGTAACAGTAAAGTTCCTTTACATATAACGAAAGACTGCCCAATAAGTTCTCTATTACATTCCCTATTCTGTCAACAATTATGATAGTAGATCCATGGACTAGATCGCTAGACTTAAGCAAGTATTAATTATTTTCATTTGGTTTATTAGCCTTGTAGTATAGCAAACTGAAACTACAATTCTTAGTTCATCAATATTGTTAAAACATAATGCTTGATATGGAAACTCTAAGTGCAACACTAAATTTAATCACATGATGGGCTTGTTTCCTGCACCCATATAAAGCACTCGGAGTAACTGTCAGGAAATGGATTGTCAAATAACAATGTTAAACAAGATCATCCACCATGATGGTGTTTGCAGCTCTACTCATTAGCCCTTTCCAGAAAGAATTCATAAACTGAATACCTATATTCAAGTTCTATTTAGAGTTCCATTAGTAGCTTAGATCTGCAAAACTTACACAAACAATTCATGAAGCACTTTAATTTTCTACAACAAAACAAAACAGGCAAATTCATCCATTCTAAGATTTATGAACTTTAATCTTGCAAATAAATCCTAGTTAATGACTATTCACCTTTCTCTTCTTGTTTCCTCTTCTTCTTTGCATTGGGATCATATATTCCTTCCAACTCTGCAAGGCAATCAGACTTTGTTTTGGCATACTGGATCCGCTGTAAAGACGAAATACGCAAGAAGAAAATTAAAGATGAAATGCAGTAAGATCCCAATAGATGCATGGTTAATGAGCACATAGAACTACAATGACATTCATTAAGACTTCATTACGTTAGGTAAAGCCTATTAGATGTCTTTTATGTAAATTAAAAGAACATAGTTCTCTGTGCTCTTTTAGGACACCGTTGTACCACTATTCTATTATACTCTTCAACATACAATAGTTTATGCAGGTCATCGATAACTTTCCTTCTCTTGCTTTATCAACCTTTTAAAAAAGACAGGAAGACAATTTGTACTTTATTTCTTATCCATTTCCATGGGAATATGATGATACTTGAGCATCACCATGGTACAAAATTTTCAAACATAAAAGCGCAGGTTGCATGCTGCTATACTTAAGGTTCTACTGCCATCTACCAACTGTATTTTAATTTGTATAGAAAAATAAACCTGTGCACAATAAACAGAACGAACTTCAATTTTTAATTTAAGGAAAGTTGCAAACTATGTCTAAGGAATTTGGAGACCCACGAATCACGTAAGTCCACCAACGAGATAGGAAACCAGAAAATGGGAGCTACCTGTTGTGAAATACATGTAACCAGAGGACATACTTAAAAACAATAAATACGTGATTTGATTAAATGGAGCTGATATGTACCATAGGTTTGTCATAAAAGGGAAAGCCCTGCATTTGTCTCACAGCATTACTGGCAGCCGTCAATTCACTAAAACAAACCCATGCTTGCCCTCGAAGCTTTGGAGTCTTCAAAGCAACAACATCCAGAATCCTTCCATATTGAGAGAACAAACAATAAAGGGATCTCTTCAATTCTGCCAATGATAACAATAGACAGTGCAGCGTGTCACCAGTCATGCTAGATGCTCATGAATGTAAAGGAAATCAAAAGATGTACAAAAGTAACAGAGTCGTAAAATTCACCTTTCTCCATAACATCAACCGAAAATACCCAACCAAACGATTTCCATAAAACGAAAGGAATTATATGAAACGAAGTAATGGGATTGACAAGTATTCTCTCAAAAAAATCCAAACCCAGATAACAATTACGGAAACTATAATTACAGAGCGAGTGCAAACAGTGTTAACTAAAAGCACGAGAATTAGGGTTAAGTGGGCATAGAGTAAATGTAGTGTATTCGCGAGAAACAAAGAGAATTGCAGGAAAAGAAACCTTCTTTCTTGATCTTCTCGTTGAGGTTCTTAATGTAGATGGTTTGGTTTGGAGGAATATCACCTGTTAACATCATCCTTCCTTTTGCCGCTGAACACTCGCACAGAGACCAAGTGAAGACAGCAGTAGACCAAAGAAAGAAGGTAAAAGAGACGCTGTGCGACTTGTCTTCTGCAACGGATCGTAGCCCTAAATCTACAATATTGAGCTTCTGGAGCCAACAAGCAGCTTTTAGGCCCAAACCTTACCATCCTTTAAAGTCCATCGTTATCAATAGTAACTGAGAGTTGGATTCGTATTTGATTATTTTGATATTCATTTTACACTCCTCCTATTTTACACTAATTATTATTTAATCCTTATAGATTAATTATTTTCCTCCTTTATTCTTAAATTTTAAAAAATTTAATTTCAATCATGAGACCTCTTCATTTTCATTCAAAGATTTATAATTAAAACACAAAGTTATTTAAAACATATATCTTTACGAATCTATTAAAATATTTTAAAACGTAAGAGAATTAAAATTATTATTTACCATCCGATTAGATCGAAATCACCTAATATTTTTTTTATAAAGGGGAAGAACCGAAAATAGATTACACTACAAGTCGATAAATACAGAGTCTCGACATATCCTCAAAGAGGTAAAGGTGGCAGTTAATGTTAATAATGAAGGCAACACAAAAAAGAAGAGTATGTTATAAAATCAAAACTAAAACTTCAGAGTATTTGGGGGAGAAGACTTATTCTTATAAATTCATTCATATCTCTCTTACATCAAACCTTCTATTTATAGTACATTGCAAACACCTAATACACATGTGACCACCTACTCCATTCTTGTGTTAGGTAAAACCAAACCAATCTATATGTGTTATTGTGTTAGGTAAAACCAAACCAATAACTACCTACTCCATTCTTGTGTTAGGTAAAACCAAACCAATCCATATGTGTTATTGTGTTATAAAACCAAAACTAATAACGTACACTAACTATTAAATGGTGCATCTACAATTAGTAGTACACCGTATTATTTCTATCTTTTGTAAAAGAGTAAAGGATTTTGTGGGTGCTTTCTTTCATAAACGGAAAGTCTACTACAGCTTTTAATGTTTTTGGTTCAGCTCATTGCGTTGAATCAACCAGATACCATACCATAGTTGGCTAACTGTTTTCAATCTTTATCTCCAAACTTTTTGGCTCAAGCGAAATCTGTCCCTAACGGATTTGCACAAAACAATCTTATCGCCTAAAGGGCAAAAAGGCATGAGTTCCTGATAATTTCTTGTCACTCTTCCTTCTTTCTCTTATCCAATAGTATAAACAGATACAGGAGACCACTCATTAGTAGTCTAGCCATTAAGAAGAGCCAACCCAGTTTTCTTAAGTCGTATGTGAAACTACAAGGTAAAGAGGATATTTTGTGTTGGTTGGTTCAGAAAACCCTATATCATAAAACTTAAATCTTTCTCTCTGTGCAGACTGCAGCTATCTTATCAAATATGCTTGATCTTGTAGTAGTCCCAGAGAAAACACTCCCAGCAATTCATTTTCTAGGCAAGGAATCCTCTTCCGGCCAACTAAAAAGGTTGCAACTTCAGAACCCGGTCTAAGTATACATATTCTGTATACATAGTTTGATATATGAGAATTTGTTCAACATATCCTGACCCTAATTCAATAAGTCATTATTTTCGGTACGTCAATGCCCTTGTTCATAATTCTTGTTTGTCAATAGGTTGGAAGGAAAAGTAGCAATCGTAACGGGTGGTGCCAGAGGGATAGGAGAAGCCATAGTGAGGCTCTTTGTGAAGCATGGAGCTAAGATAGTCATTGCAGATATCGACGATGCCACTGGTACCCATTTAGCCAATTCACTTTCATCTTCGACCATCTTTCTACGCTGCGATGTAAGTTCAGAAAAGGACATACAAAACTTGATCAACTTCACGGTTTCTCGTTATGGCCAGGTCGATATTCTTGTAAATAATGCTGGGATTCTTGGGAACCAATCAAAACACAAAAGCATTGTCGATTTCGACGCCAACGAGTTTGACAAGATCATGGGAATCAACGTTAGAGGAGCTGCACTTGGCATGAAACATGCGGCAAAAGTTATGGTGCCACGAAGAAGTGGTTGCATTATCTCCACAGCTAGTGTAGCAGGTGTAATGGGAGGACTTGGACCTCATGCCTACGCAGCTTCCAAGCACGCCATTGTTGGTTTGACAAAGAATGCAGCTTGTGAGTTGGGCAGTTACGGGATTAGAGTTAACTGCGTGTCTCCTTTTGGGGTAGCAACGTCCATGCTTATTAATGCTTGGAGGGGTTGTGATGATCAGGGAGAAGATGAGGAGGAGGAGGAGGTAGAGAAAGTGGAGAAAAGGGTAAGGAGCTTAGCTAATCTCAAGGGCGTGACCTTGAAAACTGAAGACATTGCTGAGGCTGTTTTGTACCTTGCTGGCGATGAATCTAAGTACGTAAGCGGTCATAACCTTGTTGTTGATGGTGGTTTCACTACCTCCAAAAATTGTATAGATCTCTAGACAGGGGATGACAGCTCAATTGCGTATAAAAAGAAAATATTCATATATAATAGATTTTATTTTATGTCTTTATTTAACTTTTAATTGACCTGGCAAAACGGGCGGATCACCCGTTTACCCGCCCTAACAGTCCGGGTATAGGTTGGTATGTTTTTTTACCCGATTCATATTTACCCGTACCCGACCCACCCGTTGATTTTGCGGGTGGGTCAGGTCCAATCCGCGGGTACCCATGGGTACCCGCAAAATTATTTAAAAATAAAAATATATATATATAAGTTATTAGGCACACAAAATTATTTATTGAGGTATTTTTACATATATTTTATATCATTGGAATATTTTGGTTTTTTCTTTAGGGATTTTATATGTTGTTGTTTATAGTGATATTTTATTGATTATTTTATTTGGAGGGAAT
>JANKOE010000205.1:8853788-8863837 GCA_026284465.1 Erythroxylum citrifolium
TGCCTTTCTTTATTTATTCATAAAGTCTGTACACGACTTTGAACAAAACGCGCTAAAGGCGATTGCCTTTAGGGCACTACTCTAACAATCTTACAGTACTGAGCAAGCATAAGTCGACTTACAGGAGAATACAAGTCGAATTATAGTACTGTGCATGTGTAAGTCGACTTACATGAGTGTCCAAGTCGACTTACACGAACATATTGTCTATGTTACCAGCTCATTCTGTTATTGAGAGGAAGCTGAGTTATTGGACTGAAGTGAATGGGCCTGAGACTTGGGACTGCATGAGTCATTAACTGAGCCACTGTCCACACACAAGAATGATTTGTCTCTTACAGCCCCTCTCAAACGAGACCTGGGATTTGGGATAAGGTTGAGTTTGGAGATAAGGTATGAAAATCGTGTGGCGGTCAAGGGCTTCGTAAGCAAGTCCGTAACTTGATCTGTGGTGCTGACGTATCTGACTTCCAAAACACCATCTGAAACTTTGTCCCGAATGAAGTGAAGATCCAGCTCAAAGTGCTTGGTGCGGGAGTGAAACACCGGGTTGTGAGCTAAAGATCGAGCACTATTATTGTCGCACCAGATGATGGGTTTTTTAGATGAGGAGAAGCCGAGTTCGGAGAGGAAGGAGATCATCCATATAAGTTCAGTGGAGACATGAGAAAGCGCTCTCAATACTCTGCCTCGGTACTAGAGCGAGCCACAATCGACTGCTTCTTCGAGTTCCAATAGACAAGATTCCCCCCGAGAAAGACGCAGCCACCGTTGGTAGACTTCCGATCATCAGGCGAGCTAGCACAGTCGGAGTCGCTAAAGGCGTGAAGCTGAAGGGGAAAAGAGGAGGGCCGAAAGTGAAGCCCTAAATCAGCAATCCCTCGAAGGTAACGGAGAACCCGTTTTAGAGCAATCCAGTGAGTAGTTAATGGATTGTTGAGGAATTGACTCAATTTATTGACCGCATAACTGATGTTGGGTCTGGTATTGCAAAGATACTGAAGAGCCCCAACCAAGCTTCCATACAACGAAAGGTCCGAAAAGGGGAGACCATCATGGAGAGAGAGCTTGGATCCGGTGGAGATGGGAGTAGCACAAGGCTTGGAAGAGGACATGTTGGCACGGTGAAGTAGATCATGGACATACTGACGCTAAGATAGATACAGACCTGTCTCATTACGGTAAGCTTCAAATCCCAGAAAAAAAAATTAATACTGCCTAGTGTGGTGAGAGCAAACTGTGAGTGAAGCTTAGCAATAAGTCCTTGTATAGTGTCGGAACTGTTTCCTGTGAGGAGAATGTCGTCCACATAGACTAAGGCAATGAGAAGGATACTGTTGTGCCTGTAGATGTAGAGTGAGCGATCGGATTTGGAGTTAACAAAGCCCCAATTGTTGAAGGCTGCCTGAAGGTTAACCGTCATCATTAGACCTATGTTGATCTCCAACCTATTATTACAAAAAATCAATACCAAAACCCACTTAAACAAGATACATAAACCCATAAAGAAAAGATCAAAACGATGCCAAGAAAAATGAAAAGAATTTTAAAGTAAAAAACGAACCTTATAAGCCCGGCTGTTGTGGGTAGCACGCGGATCCTTGACCTATCCAACCAATAAACAAGATAACGAGTGATAAATGGGTGGTGGGTTTTGTAAAATGATGGAATCAACAAAATGGGTTACCTAAGAAAGGAAGGAGAACGCGGATTGTTCGTCGAAGACATGTCCAGCAATTGCGATGAATTTGCTTTTCTTAATTTCTCTTTCGAAGGTGACTCCTCTCTTCGATAGTGGTGTATTCACCTGCTAATGCTGCTTTGAAGAAACGCGAGCGTAGATCGCAGAGCAGAGCAAAGGCAGAGAGAAGAGAGAATAGACGAGACTGTAGAGCGGAGATAGAGAGAAGAGAGAGTTTTTTAAAACGTCGGACGTTATAAACGTAAATGACGCGAATTATAAAGGTTAACGTCTACCCGAAAAAGCTCAAAAAATTTGAGCTTTCTAAAAAGCTGTATTTTAGTTTCTAGAAAAGCTATTTTTATTAGAAAAGTACTTTTGAATTTGACAGCCAAACACTAATTTTTCTTAAAAATAACTTTTGCGGTAGAAAAAAGTGATTTTCTATCCTCCAAAAGCTCAACCAAACAGGTGCTACATCTTCTATTATGGACGTAGGAGCTTAACTTTACATTTACTTGAACTTTGTCTCCAATTAAAGATGTTTTTGGCCCTTTATTTAATTAGTTAAACTAAATTTAGGATGTATAAATAAATTGATTGAATAAATTTTTTTACCATGTATAAATTGAGTATTTGAGTTTAGTTTATTTTAATTATTCCCATATTAAAACCAAACTCGAGATTTTATAAATAATATTGTTTTATAGTTCAAAATTTTAAGTAAAAAATTTGACATCACATTAGGAGTACTCATTATTGGATTCTATTTCTTGAAAAGGTTGAAATTTCTAAACTGTTATTGTATAAATTTGTTTTCAAGGTAAATGTGTAATACACATACTACGAATATCACATTTGTACCAATCAAATGATATTTACATATGGAGATTCAACGCAACTCTTAAACTTGAATCAAATTAATTAAATTTGGTTCAAGCTAATAATTATTGTAATTGTCTTAAATTATTAATTTAGGTTAAATTTAATTGATTTGAGTTCTAAAAATTGAATTTGATCATCATATTAATGAAATTTGATTAGTTTACGTTTGATATTTACAACATTTGTTTTTCATAATTTTTTTGATCAAAGTTTAAAAAGAAAGCTTTTTTTTTAAATTAAAAGCTAAAAAGAGTTTGTTTTAATTTTAAAGATTGAAAAATATTTTTAAATTTTCTTCAACTATAAATGAAATTTATGTCTTTTATCTTTAAAATCACTGATAGTTAATTTTTAATTAGTTATTTTCAATGATTTAATTTATTTCTAATTAGTTGTTTTCAAAAATATAACTCTTCCAAAACATGGCCAAAAGTACACTCTGAATCTCAACGTTTATAACAGAATATAACTTAAACCTTAACATTTTCAAACGTTCAACTTGAATTATAATATTTTTAGAAGTTTTAAAACAAACTCTAAATAAGCAAAAAAAATTGATGAAATTAACTTCCAGGATGTCAATGTTGACATGGAATTATGTTATATTTCTTAAATAGAAAGTAGGTCTGACTACCTCATAATTAATTTTTAAAAATTAATGAAAAAGTTTTTACAGCTATGTGGCAATAGGGACACTGTTTATACATTTCAAACAATAAGTGTCACTTACCACATGACAATGTGACTCATACTTATATTTTTTAGATAGTGAGTCTCACTTTTCATGTGATAATAGGACTCACTTTTTATTTAAAAAATAAAAATAATATTATGTTAGTATTGACGTAACAGTTAACTCATATGAAATTAACCACATTAATTTTTCATCTACTTAAAGCGTGTTTTGAATATTTTTAAAATATTAAGGTTCAATTTTAAAACTTTGAAAGGTTAAGGTTTTTTTTTTATTAAAGGGAAACTGACGAAACATATTATAAAACAAGTCTGGGGAAACAGATCTCTGACGCATTCTCAAATAGGATACGCTGGCACCCGATAGGTGTAGTATCAAAATATGTGACACCGACGTCAGAATGTTCCGCTCCTATCTAGTATGTATTGATATATTCTTTTGCTGACTCATTGGTGCAGAAGAGAAATGCCAAGATAACGACCGAGGTCATTCGTCATGTAGAATCCTAATTCGCGGCTTAAGGACTGACACATCGAGGGAGGGATATTCTTAGAGAAATAGCATCTCGATTTGACCAGGCTAACACATTGTCCAGAAGCCGTACAGAAAGAATTCAAAATATCTCGAATGACGATCACTTGATCTATGGATGCTCCTGAGAAGAGGATGAGATCGTCAGAAAAGAATAAATGGGAAAGGGGTGGACCATTTCTGCTTAATTTGATCGGCTGCCAGCTTCCTTGTGACACAGCTTGGGTAATCGCATGACCAAGACGTTCCATGTATAGTACAAAAAAGGTAGGGAGAAAAAGAGTCCCCCTGGCAAATACCTCTGGAGGGAGTAAAGGCTTCGCTAAGATCACCATTCCAGTTCACTGGTAAGGAGACAGTTGATATGCACTTCATGATGAGAGTTATCAGTGAATCTAAAAGGCCAACATCTATCAAAGTGTCTTGAATAAAGTCCCAAGCCAATCGATCATACGCTTTCTCCAGGTCCACTTTAATAGCCATTATCCCCTTGCGACTAGTTTTCCTTTTCATTGAGTGGCTGACTTCTTGGGTGATAATGATGTTATCGATAATAAGCTGCCTTGGAATAAAACTACAACGAGTGAGAGCTACAAGCTCTTCGAGGTATGGTTTAAGCCTATTGATTATAATATTGGTGAGGGCTTTGTAGAGAACAGAGCATTGAGCTATTGGCCTAAACTGCGAAATCGAAGAGGGGGACAGAGTCTTAGGGATAAGGACTATAATGGTTAGGTTGAGTTCCGACTCCCAAGCTTCGTGCTGAAAGATACGTTGTAAAAATATAGTCAGAGAAGGTTCAATAGTGTCCCACTGGGATTGGTAGAATAGTGCGGTTAACCCATCGAATCCTGGAGCTTTATTAAGAGCCATTGAGAAGAACGCCGTCTTTATTTCATCTGGGCATAACTGATGAGTGAGGTCAGCTATCACTTGATGTAGGAGGGGATGGAAATGACCATGAATATGCCAGGATATAGGGAATTGGCCTTCGGATAGATATAAATCCTCGAGGTAACTCTGCTCTAATCTTCTGATAGTCGAGGTGTCTATAACCACATTGCCATTAACATCTGTTAAAGAAATGGTCCTTGTTTATCGACGTCTGATCCTTGTGATTGAGTGGTAATAGTTTGTATTCCTATCTCCCTATCCTAACCACTGGCTTCTAGAACGCTAGTGCCAGAATAGCTCTTCTTGGTACAAGACTTGCTCTAATTCAGTGTGCAGGTATTCTTCGAGCTCTCAGAGGGACGATGAATCTGTGTCTTCAAGAGGCTTTTGGATGCCTTCAATGCGAGCCATGAGACACTTTTTACGGTGGAATATATTTCCAAAGATGTTGTCGTTCCACTGTTGGAGTTTGTCCGATATATTTTTGATCGCACCACTAAAATTCGAGTTGTTTAGTTTCCACTTCTCAGCTACCACTTGATCAAAGCAATTGTGGGTTAGGCAGGCTGATTAAAATCGGAAAGGATGACTCAACTGAGTAGGAGGGTCGATGATTTGAAAATTGATAAGGAGAGGCCGATGATTCGATTTCAAGAAAGGCAACTGAGTAACTCTGGTGTTGGGAAAGACTGAGTGCCAAGAAGTAAAACAAAAGGCGCAATATAATCTAGCTTGAATTTTTCCTCTCCACCACGTGAATCTTGGACCTAAAAAGCCAAGATCCTGAAGGTTACATTTGTGCATGTAGTCTTGAAAATGATTATTGACAATAGGTTGGAGACGGGAGCCTCCGTGTTTATCGACACTTTCCAATTTAGCATTGAAGTCTCCCCGCAGCAGCCAAGGTGTATTAGTGAGCATTGCAAGACTCGGCAGATAATGCCAGAGGAAGTTTTGTAATGCATAAGTATGGCTAGCATAAATGACAGTGAAATCAAACGTTAACTGATCCCACTCAATGCTGGCATGCACAAATTGTTGGTGAGCAGTCCAAATATGGACTATGACATCATTTTTCCATAGTAGCCAAATTCCTCCCGAATAGCCTTCACTTCTACCCGGAAAGAGTTACCGAATCCCAGATTCTTAATAACTTTCATCGCGCGAGCTCCGTTAATGCATGGCTCGACCAAAAGAATAAGACGAGGTTTATGAAGGCGGATATAGTTCTTCATGATGGGCTTGAAAGTCCAACCTCTAGCCCCTTGGCAATTTCTTATAAATATCGACATTAAAATGAAAAAGGAGGGAAAACAAAAGCTAAACTTCTGTAGGGTTAATTGCTTTATTAGTCAACTCCTGACATTAGATTAGAGTGTGTGCATGTCCTATTTCTTCCATCTGAGTATCGGATTCAACAACAGAAGCCATGTCGATCCTTGGATCGGTATCGGGGTTAGGAGCTCAGGAGGGTGGGGTGGGTTGATTCGTGTATTTGCCTATGAGGTGACGAGGCTGTAGGGACGTTGGGACCGTTGAGATCTTCGTCTATAGCGTCGCTACCCAATTCCGCTTGGATGGGCATAGGGTAAGATGGATCATGTATTACTATTTCCGCATGCGAGGGAATGAAGAGTACAACGTGGGCTGGGCTTGGGCTAGGACTTCCTTGGTTGTTGTTAGTGGAATGCAGCCTGTGAGGGATCTGCCTTAAGAGACCCGCAGGTTGAGTGGGTAAGGCTTGGCCCAAGGCCTGCACTGAAGGAGACGACGACGTGTGTGTTGGGAGGTCTTTAGTTCCAGATGTTGGCTATCGCGTCACCCTCTGCTGTCTTACGTCTCAAGTAGACGAGGTAATTAGGGATTTTGCCTCTCGTTGGTTTGGATTCGACGAGCCTTGGGATGTGTTGTGATTGCGAACGTCGACCGTTGGGGAGAGATCTGTTGGGGAGTCAAACGTCTCATTTTTGGAGAGCGATGAGTACCTCAAACCTCGTCATCTGATTGGCGGTGCTTGTGTTGAGTTGTCGTGTTGGGTGTCCGTTGTGGTAGGTGGAGTCCGATGAGCCCGCCATTGAACTTGC
Organism: Erythroxylum citrifolium; assembly: GCA_026284465.1. Lineage (NCBI taxonomy): Eukaryota > Viridiplantae > Streptophyta > Magnoliopsida > Malpighiales > Erythroxylaceae > Erythroxylum > Erythroxylum citrifolium. The sequence continues at coordinate 8,860,558 of JANKOE010000205.1, forward strand.
ATCCAAGGATCGTAGTCTGCATGTCGGAGTGTTCTAGAGGAAGAGGCTCTGTTGTTTTCAAGGTGGGATGTCTGTTGCGGGGTATCGAGGGAGGACTCTGTTGCGGTTGGTGCCTCCGGTCGAGAAGGATAGATCAAGGTGCCATGACCTACCCGTCCGCAATTGAAACAAATTTGTGGCAGTCCTTCATAGGCCACCCGAATGATTTCCCCATCCAGCTCAACAACAGATCGGAGTGGTAAGCTAATATCTAAATTAACGGCTACTCTAGCGAATCGTCCACCGTAAGCTTGTTGTGTGTTGGTATCAATCTTTACCGTTCGACCCACTAAATTGCCGAGAGCAGTGAGAATGGAGGGATAGTATCTAGCTATGGGGAGTTCGGGGAAGCGTACCCACGCAACTACTTGGGTAATTTTACCGGTAGATGGCCGAAACTCTGGAACCCATGGTTGTATGGAGAGGATGTGACCTACGATAATTCACGGCCCCTAAGTTAAGATATGCACGTAATCCTCCTCCTCTCTGAAATTGATGAGGTAAAACTCATTTTCTAGGTTAACTATTTTCAGAGGGCCTTTAGGGTGCCACATTGTTTGCAGTCGATCTTTGAGCATATTGAATCCCAATTTGCATTCCAGAAGCTTGATCACCACTGCATTGACCCAGACTTTGTCTAATTTACCTTTGAAGATGTTGGATAATTCAACGCCCAAACCATGTGCACCTTGAACAATATTAATATCGCCTTCATTAAGTTCAATTGGATCCTCCTCTGGCCAAGCTAAATTAGTCATTTCTTTTTCAGGTCTGGTTTGACCGATAACCACCGCGCTATATTAGAGATAATGTTTATCTTCTGATTCAAATAGATAGTTTGTTAGCTGTAGATAATACTGATAGCTAGACTTTACTGATATCTCGTGATATTGTTGTAACAACGCTGTATATATATTGATACTATACTGATCAATAAACAATCAAGTGGATTCATTCCAACCTTAATATCTTATAATAAGGATATAGGAAAGAAACTATCAGCAATTAGAGGCAGGTTTGATTACTCAGGTCTCACCAAATAACTTATACAGGAAATTGAAACTTCTGGAAAGATGCTGCATCACAAGTCGGACATGTTTTGTATGCTATATAACAATTTTCTGGAGTTAGGGTTCTTTTTGCTGGAAAACAACTCTCAAAGCTTATATCAGAAGTATTTTACTGACTAAAGGAATTAATCTGTATTCCCGAAGGATGAGAATTACAATTAGGAACCAAAGGGCATGCATGTGATGAGAAAATTAATCAAATACAATGTAAACTCAAAGCAAGCAAGCGAATGTCTCCAGTTTAAAACGAAACAAATTAATTGTAACTTAAATCGTGCCTAGTTAACTACTCTGCAATGCTTTCTAATCTCTCCATCAGTGCCTGTGAGAGGCTTCATGTTTCCCATCTTGACCATGGAAGCTGCAAAATCCTTGAGAAAATCACCAGAATGCTGAATATAGTTTAACACCAGGTTATCACTTGCACTACCATCATTCTTAAACAGCTCTTGATCAGAATGAAGCAGGCCCCTGCTCTGCTCCAAGTTGCTGAAGTATTGCGTGTCAAATGTAGTTGGAGTTGAATCTAATGGCTGTGTGTTGTTGTCACCTCCACTTGGTGGACAACTACCCTGTAAACTTGTAGCGAACGTTTGGTTTATATTGGCGTCATTGTATATCCTTGTCCGGAAAGTTGTGCACCGAGCAAGTCCAATGGTGTGCGCACCAGAGAGAGCCACAAGATCCGTGAGGTTAAGCCCGTGTGATTGGAAATTGGAAAGAAGCTGCGAGAAGTTGAAAAATGGAGGTGGAAGATTGACGATTGTGTCGTTGAAGCTTGCATTTCTTGCGTCTCTTCGGCCTAACAATACGTTATAGTTCAGACCTCCCAACTGTAACAAATTGAAACCAGCTGGTTCAGTTCACTGGAGCATGAATCAAGAATAAGCTTGGAGAATGAGAAGAAGTTCTTACAATGGATACAGAGTCTCGAGCTGCAACAGCTAAGATGTCTGCACACGACACCACACTACCGTTGCTCGCTTCATCCACTGCTGATTTAATTGTGTCAACAACATCAAAACCTCTGAGTGAGTTCAAATTAGGTATGGCTGTTTTCTCGCCTATGAAGTTGGTTGTGCTATTGTCATCTAAAAGAACTGATGCGTCACATCCCTGCCATTCATATTCAGTGTGTGAAGCTTATACATCTGGTTCAGAAACAACGTACATTTGCATGCTTTTATTTATAAAAGACTATAACATACATATGTACTAAACTTACATTGACAAAGCAATCATGGAAGTGCAAGCGAAGTAGAGAAGCTCCCATTCGTGGTTCTTGGTTAATGGCTTCCTCGACCGTCCTTCTGATGGTGGGCAACGCCTTATGACACACTTGGTCATAGTAATCAGAGGTCAGCTGTGTATATGCTGGTGTGACAAAAGCAGCTAGCACCGCTACAATGCACAAAACCAAAGCTTGAACAGTGGCCATGTAGTCTATAGATCGCTACAAAGTAGGGGTGAAGATATGGTGACGACTCCAGTGTGCATTTATAGTTGTTGAAACCTTGCATTATTTCATACAATGTGTTTGAAATTTCGAACTTGTTACATTAGTTATTTCGGACCAATTAATTAAATTTCAATTTCGTCGCTAAATTTGAATCATCTTTAAGTAATAGTTCACTTAAAGTGATTAATTAATAACATGTTAATAAACCCCAGTTGATCTAGGACTCGATCGTAACTATATAGATTCTGATCTCATTATTACACTGCAGGGGTGGAGAAGAAACCAGATCTTCTGTCCAGTTTTACTTTGTTTTATTCTGTCTTATGGAATCTCAGTCATTTATTTTGTAAGACTCAGGTGGGCCCCACATAAATAAATGACTGAGATTTATTGAACACAATAAAACACCATAATATTAGACAAATGATCTGAACTCGGTGGAGAATGCTACAGATCCAAATGGTCGCGGCTTAAGTTGGCCTTTTCTAGTTTTGTGCAAATATAAATCATTATAAGACAAGGGTTTAAATGTTTATTTTTAATGTTATAAATGTTTTATGTTATAAATGTTATGTTACAAATTTTATGTTATAAATGTTTATTTTTAAGAGTTAATTAAGAGAGTGTGTTAAATTTTTAAATCAACAAAATAAGAAGATTGAAATATAAAAATATTGATCTTATAAAGTTTTAGGTGAAAATATGAAAATTT
>JANKOE010000205.1:8866443-8885340 GCA_026284465.1 Erythroxylum citrifolium
GTAAAACATATCTAAATATTTAAAACAATATATTAATTATTTATGCATATAAATATTATTTAAAATATATTAAACAATATGCAAATCAAGATATATTAATTATTATATAATTTGTGGATATTGTGGAAATTATGTGTAAAACATAAGGGTAAATGGACTAAAAAACAAGCTCGTTAATTGATATGAAAAATCTACCATAAAAAGTCATTTAAGAGGCTTTTTTTAGAAGCTCCAAATTTGAACTTCTTTAAAAAGCTGTATTTTGACTGTCAAAAAAATCATATATATTAAAGAAGTATTTTTTATTTTACAGTCAAACACTTATTTAAAAAATAAGGCTTTTGTGATAAAAAAAAGTACTTATTGACCTCCCAAAAGTCCATCCAAACATGTCACTTAATAAAATAATAATAATTATTAATGTTCAATTTCTATGAAGCAATCAGTGACTAATCAAAATCCTTAATTTGTTTCATTAGGATATAATATAATCTAAAATAAAATTGTTTAACAAAGTAGATGAAAAACGGGTTTATAATTACGTATACAATTCCTTTTAATCATCAAATCAAACGTTAATTATCGTTAAAAACTACTTATTTTTAAAGAAATAATTATAAAAGTTTTTGTAAAACGTTATGAAAAATCGTATGGGTGTATTAGTTTCGCAAACTCTTCAATTTAACGTAGTCGTTTCTAACATAATCAAAACCACACAAAAAATTAAACGCATAAATATATATCAGCATAAATATAAATCAACACCAAAATTTGGTAACACAATTCAACATACCTTGCTTACGTCTCCGAGGCCCTCACCCAGCTTAATTTTTTTAATTAACAACAATAGTTTTATACAAAGCTTTATTAAGCTGACATCACTCAATTCTTGACATTATCTCTCGTCCTAACATCTCGTGAAAGAATTCACACCCAATAGTACGATCATCTCGTACTAACTTCAACAGAGGATTTTCTCAAATAATGTTTAATGATAACGAAGCAAAATAAACAACTCAACTGATTAAACAAACTTCAACATAAACGAAAACACTTGAAAAAGAAAACAAATTCCCTAACAATGTAACTTTGTCAACGAAAGATTAAGAAATTGTCCACCAAGAAATTTGTTGTAAACCTCCAATATTGTCACTGAAGCATCCCACATACAATAGCAGAAAAATTAACAAAAAAATAAATGCTTCTTCACCGAAACGTTGCACACAATGAAGCTATAACCACACGAAAACTTATAGAGTTTTCACACAAAAATAATGCAACGAAAATACAAAAAAATGCGGCTATACAATGAAACAATTTTTTTGCACATTTTTTTCCCAAAAAGCAGCACACATTCAATCCAAAAAATCACCTTAAACAAAGTTGCAAATCTAGACATAATCACCAAAAAAATTAGCTACCAAATATCACTCAAAATTCCCAAAAACTCAGCTGCACACACACTAAAACTTCAGCACGTTTTTCCTCTAAAAGAAAGATTATACAACTGTCCAAAGATCCACGTTATGTATATGAAACACAGCAACAAAGATTGCTCAAAATCACCAAAACTATAGCTACCAAAATCAACACCATCAACGATTACATAGTCTACTATTATCGTTGAAGAGGCATGAAGAATACCCAACCAAAGGTCACACACAAAGGCCAACGCTGCAGCCCCCACACAATTAGCCTAAGATGCATTGTGTTCCTAAAACAAATACAACTGAAAATACTCAATAATCACGACAGAACTAAGGAAGACTCTAGCCAAAGACACATCAGCCCAGTCGCATGATTCACCTAAAACTGTAGCTGCAGCAATTCAGCCTCACAAAAACTCTCACTCATTTCAAGAAAATCAACTGCTTGAATTTTCCTTAATTTCGGTTAACAACTAGAAAAAATGCAAGCCATCGACGATTTTTTCTGCTAACTAAAGTCACGCAAGACCTGCACACAACACAACAACAATCATCACAAAGATCTGCAGTTCACTAGTACTTTCCTTCAGCCTACCACAACACCTTTCAAAACGATAACTCACGCACACGACAACATACTTTCAGCTATTTCCCTCGCATTATATTTCATTTATCTCTTTTAATTATCCGGTAGAAACTTAACTTATACATGTATTTCACATCAAAAAATTACGATTTATTTATTTTTAAAGAAATAATTATAACATGTTATTATGACACGTTATATTTCATTTACCTCTTTTAATTATTGACTAGAAATTTAACTTATACATGATTTCATTTCAAAAAGTTTTGAATTTTCACTTCTTATAAATTCACTTTTGAAAGAATACTTATAAAAAAACAAAACTAATGTATAATAATACCATCTGAAGTAAACACAAATTGTTAAATTTTTAATATGGGTAGAGTGTAGAGACCATTAACAAAAATTGGGCTTAGGTCAACCATTGTCCAAATAACTAGAACTAGTTGTTTGAATAGTTGACCCTTACCACTTATAAACTTTTTAACATCTTCATGTCTAGACAATATGAGATACTCTAACACTCCCCCTCAAGCGCAACTGGGGCTGGACATCCAGTTGTTACTTGAAATATACGCAGTGAAAACCGGACCGGGCCGCTGGGAATGAACATCCAGACGGACAACCAAAAAATTAATAATCCGGCCCAAACCTGCTCTAATACCATGTTAAATTTTTAATATGGGTAGAGTGTAGAGTCCACTGACAAGAATTGGGCATGGGTCAACCATTGTCCAAATAACTAGAACTAGTTGTTTGGATAGTTGACCCTTACCACTTATAAACTTTTTAACATCTTCATGTCTAGGCAATATGGGATACTCTAACACTTTTGTTTGGGATAGAATCAGAAATTTGGTTCAGTGAAAGCAAATGTAGTTCTCTAGGATAAGTTTTCTTAAACTTCCTCTCACATTTACAAGTTTGAAAAAAAAATTGTTATCTTGTGTTCTCTATTATAAGTAGTGAAGTTGATCTTTTCTTTTTATCCAATAGATACACGTTGTATAAGAATACATAGATTATGAAAATCAAACTTCATTTTATTATTAGTGTTTTAAGTACTACAAGTGAACCAAGAAACTGAATTAAGTGAAAGCACAGTAATAATAGGTAAGAAGAAAAGTACGTGTAGAGACCAATTGTAGTTATGTCATATTGGCCATAACCCCTCTGCGCAATCTGAACCCAAATTAAATTTAAATCATATTTGCATTATAGTATAATTATTAAAAATAACATCACATTATAATATCTCGTGTGAAGTCACACAATTATGATAATATAATAATTTATAATTTCTTTATTATGGATATTTTTTAACATATTTAGCAATATATTTCACTTGTGATGCAAATAAAGCATTACAAACAGAGAGGTTTATTATATTTACCTTAGTTGATACTAAATGCTAATAAGAAGTTATCATTTTATTGCTTCAATATTTTGTTATTATTTTACTTCATTCTAATTTGTTGGGTATAAAATATGTCAAACAAAAATGATACAATCTATAAATTAATTAGATACAGCCTATTTATTTGTTTTATTAATAAAATTTTAGAGTACTTACAAGAATTAATAATATTGTTTTATTTTATTTTTAAGTTGTATTAAGTCTAAACGAAAAGAAAAACTAAACAGATGTTATGGGTGATGCGTTTTCTTATATGAATCCAATTTTTTGTTCATCCTTTACTATGGGATTCAAAATTTTATTTAATTTTACATGTATTTAAAATTTTGAATCTTAAATTATATTTATAAAAAATTAAATTTTAATAAAATTAATTGATTTATTTATGTTTTAAATAATATTGTGAAATTATGAAAATTTTGAATTAAAATACAATTATATATATTTTAATAATATTGTAAAAAGTTTACTTTTTTTTTAAATTTTAAGCATAAAATATGCAATAAACACAAAAATAAATTATTATAAATTCCAAAGTTATATTATTTTTAATATATTAAAAATTAAAAATCAATTAAATACATAAAATTTCAAATTAAATTTAAATATAGTCATAATATTAAGGGTTAATTACTAAAAAAACCCAAACTTTCATCAAATTTTCAATTATAGCTCGAACTTCAAAAAGTAACAATAAAATGTCCAAGCTTCCAATTTTTTTCAATTCTAGCCTAAACTTCAAAAAGTGACAATAAAATGCTCAAACTTTCAATTTTCGTCAATTATAACTTGATGTTATCTGTTATTCTCCAGATGCCCTCAACTTTTTGTTTTCTGTTTGCTTTTCTGATACTCCAAAATACTCTTATGTTAAAGCGTACTGGATTAGTAAGCTCTTCGTTTTTAGTTCGTTCTTCTTATTTCCTTAGTGTGAAGGTATCGAGGCTGCATAATCTGAAAATCGAATGGTGAGAGACTCGAGAGAATAAACTGAAAACGAAGGAAAAAACTGAAATCAAAATGTAAGGTTGTCGAGGCTGCGTAATCTGATTTAAGTCATTTTAAAACAACGATGTTGTTTTAATTATGTGATTAAATGGCGTCGTTTCATTAATATTCATTTGTTGTGTTAATTTTGACCTACGTGTATTAATAGTTAAGGTTTTTGAAACATGTGGCAAGCCACATCAGCATATTTAACAGAAACACTGACGTCGGGTTAAAATTGAAAAAAATTGAAAATTTAAACACTTTATTACTACTTTTTAAAGTTAGGGCTATAATCAAAAAAATTTAAAAGTTTGAGTATTTTATTGCTACTTTTTAAAGTACGGGTTATAATTGAAAATTTGAGGAAAGTTTGAGTTTTTTAGTAATTAACCCTAATATTAATACTCATAATATATTCTTGAAATTTTGTTGATATAAATAAACATCTTACCCCTTTAATTGATAATAAGAAATAAAATTCAGAATATTGAAGGACAATGAAAATAAGAAAATTTCAAATGAATAAAAATAAAGATATTGTATGTGAATTATTAAATTTGAGACTTAAATTACTTTTCATATATTATTTACTTTTTCAAAATTGTCATAATAAGAGTTTGTCTTTTCGTTCTTTTACGGATGCATACACAACGGAATCATACAAAATAATGTCATACTTTATATATTTATTGTTATTATTTTGTATAATTTTATTATTTAGTTAAACCAATTGTTGTTATGCGTCTAGCCGTCTACTAAACGCTTGGTGATCCCGCCCAAACCCAACTTGCATGTCTTAACATCCACCTTTCTTATCGGAACAAGATCTTCTGTTCAGTTTTTATGGTGTCTTATTGTGTCCAGTGAATCTTAGTCATTTATTTATGCGGGTCCCGTATGAGCCTACATAAATAAACGTAAAACTCACATAAATAAATGACTGAGATTCACTGGACACAATAAAACACCATAAAACTGGACAGAGGAATTGAACTCCTCTCATCGACCTCTTCGTACACAAGCTCCGTATCACCTCCTTTAGAGCAATACAATGCATGAGCTATTTAAATATTGACGCCATGTTTTACGAACTGCAATTTTAAGCGGAACAGCATTTTGCTACAATAATTCCGATTTCATTCTTGAAGTAAGAGAACTAGAATTAGCAACCGAAAAGGTGATAAGAAAAACAAATACAATGGAATCTCCAAACAAGCAACTGTTTCAAGTTTTAAAGAGAGACAACTTAGGGCATGATACAACGGTAAGTTAAAAAATCATTAGGGGTTAACTACTCTGCAGTTCTTTCTAATCTCTCCAGCTGTGCCAGTGAGAGGCTTCATGTTTCCCATTTTGATCATGGAAGCTGCAAAGTCATTGAAAAAATCAGGAGGACGATTAATATACCTTAACACCAGATTATCGCTGGCACTACCATCATTCTTAAACAGCTCTTGATCAGAATGGAGCAGACCCCTGCTCTGAACCAATTTCCTGAAGTATTGTGTGTCGAATAAATCTGGAGTTGAATCCAGTGGCTGTGTGTTGTTGTCACCTCCACTTGTTGGACAACTGCCCTGTAAACTTCTAGCAAACGCTGTGTTTATGTTAGTGTCATTGTAAATTCTTGTCCGGAAAGTTGTACACCGAGCAAGTCCAATGGTATGTCCTCCAGAGAGAGCCACAAGGTCGGTGAGGTTAAGTCCGTGAGATTGGAAATTGGAAAGAAGCTGCGAGAAGTTGAAAAATGGAGCTGGAAGATTGGTGAGTGCGTCATTGAAGCTTGCGGTTCTTGCGTCTCTTCGGCCTAACAATACACTGTAGTTCAAATCTCCCAACTGTAACAAATTAAAAACAGCTGGTTCAGTTCACTGAAGCATGAATCAAGAATAAGCTTGGAGAATGAGAAGAAGTTCTTACAATGGATACAGAGTCTCGAGCTGCAACAGCTAAGATGTCTGCACAGGACACCACACTACCGTTGCACGCTTCATCCACTGCTGATTTAATCGTGTCAACAACATCAAATCCTCTGAGCGAATTCAAATTGGGTGGGGCTGTCTTCTCGCCCGTAAAGTTAGCATTGTCATCCAAAAGAACAGATCCATCACATCCCTGCCATTAACACTCAATGTATGAAGCCACAAACATCTGACTGAGAGATAACAACACCCTCGGAGTCGGGAAAATTAAGTTTACAAAAGATTACGACAAACATATGCATCTAAAATTAAGTTTAATATTCTACTTTCCACCCTCAGAGTCAGGAATCTGTTGCATTTTGGTTTAATGATTGTCAAAATAAGTCCCCTCCCCTCCCTCAGGTTGTATCATACAGTGATTATCACTTGCAATAGCAAATCTTACATTGACAAAGCAATCATGGAAGTGCAAGCGAAGTAGAGAAGCTCCCATTCGTCGTTCTTTGGTAATTGCTTGGTTGACGACCCTTCTGATGGTAGGCAACGCCTGTGGGCAAACTCGGCCATAGTAATCAGAGGTTAGTTCCTGTGCATATGCTGGTATGAGAAAAACTGCCAACGCTGCTACAGTGCAGAAAGCCAAGGTTTGAAGAGGAGCCATATATGTGCGTATAGCTATCGATCACCTCAGGTGTTTCTATACGTGAAAACTTCGCTACAACTTAGGTGTGAAGATATGACGACGACTACATTCTGCATTTATAGCAGCTGAAACAGCACAACGATTCTTCTCTTGTTTGAGTTTCGTTGCTACATTTTTCTATTTCGCACAAATATTCAATCATCATATAAAATGGCTTGCTTAATTTATAATGATTAATCAAGTTTTGCTTATAGCTACATACACGTATTTGCCGTATTTTAAATATAAGATATAACATGTCATATTAGTTACTAAAATTGTTAAATATCACTCTAAAATTGAAAACTCATACGTTTAAATTATTTAATTTAATTGTAAGTTCAAATTAATTGTAACTTAGTGAAAAAAGCTCCCATAAGCTACTTTTCCTCCTTACCTACCCACTTGTTCCAATGCTCACTCTCCATCTTTTCTATCCATCAAAATTTTTTAGTTTCTACAAGTCAATTTTAAAAGGATATTATTGAATAGATATCCTCGTGCAATATACTACGTCTTCTCTAGCTTTTTATGAAGAACAAGTTTTAAGTTATACCCCTCCAATTCAAAATAAAAATCATTTTAGATGAATTTTAATTATTCAAAATAAGTGTCACTCGTGACTTTTCATGTATGTTTATAATTTTACTTCCAAAATTACCCTTTAATTGCTCTTACATCTTGGTTATACAGATTACATTTTCAAGATAGTTTAACATACAATTAATAAAGAATTAAGGATATATCAAACATTTCATTAACTTTCTTGATAAATGTGCATCTCTCTAAAACGACTTTTATTTTGAATAGAAATGAGTATTTTTCAGTGCCCCTCAATCGTAATGTCCAATGTTCCTGCCAACTGTGCATTGCTTCAACGAGAAACCAGCTAATTATTGACTTTTGTGCCTGTGGTTTTATGGAATATATAAAGACCAACCAATTAAACACTGAGTTATTTCGTTGACAAAACTTAGAAATATCCAAAACTAATCTTAAGAATTAAATACCATTTCTGCACAACGTGGAGCCATCAACGCCGTTGACAATTTAAATTTTGTTAATAAAATCTCAATATTTGCCGTATTTTAGAATGGCTTGAGAAGCTTAAACTCACTTTCAAATTGAACGAAGGAACATGCTCGACATTAATTGTAGTCTCTGTTCCTCAACATGCTAACTTGTAAGCTAGAGATACGAAAAAGAATGGAGGATTTCCATTCAGCCAGATGGCCAAGGAAAACTAAACTCAAAGCTAACCAAGTCAATGACCCTCTGCCTCAACTTAATTAAGACTGACAAACAAATAGTTAAAACTTGCTGCTAAATGGATAGATAAAGATATCCTTGGTTTAAATGTGAACGAGAAGGGCGAGGAATGGACTGCAGAGAACTAGTTTCACCCCATAGCCAATTTCTTACGCTCTTGATATTGGTCGTGAGCCAAGAAGGCATAACAGAAACTGCTTATACGAAACCTTGTATGCAAGTATTTTGTCTTGAGGAAATCTAACAAATTTTAAAATGTCTTACTTCATTTCCAAATCATAAAACAAAATTTTGATAAAACTCTTGATGACAATGCCACCGATCAGTATGAGAGTATAATCTCTGACTATAGTATAGCTCTATTATCACATAATTGAATTTCGTTCTATGCCTGCCTATTCTGATATAGTTTGAACTTTGATGGCGTGAATAGCACTAAGCCATGGATGAGTTAATTTGATTAAACACGCAATAAACAAAATTCCAACTCAATCCTTTTCTCATTAATAAACAGCTCCTAACCTCTCCGTCCATCAATACATCCGATGCACCCACTGCCTTCTTGATCGCATCTCTCTTCGCATTATCTGCCATAAAACAAAAAAGAGCATTCTGTTACTTGAAAGTACAATAAAAATACAATTAAAAGCTTCTATGCTCTATAGCGAAAAATATTTGAAGTAACTAAGAGAGGAAAACAAAAACAAAAGGCGGAATTAGTTTTGGATTAACTTTTGTTGGTTGCAATGGAGTCCAAAAACTGGCCCATCTCATCACATCATTTGAGCTATGTATACCTTGTACCTATGTATCACATAGTAGAAAGAAGTTTGTTAAGGAGTTCGATATTTGTCTATTTGTCCCTATGTTTAGTGATAATTTAAAATTTCTTCACTTCATATACATTAAATTTTTTTTTTGAAAAATTTAAAAATTAGATTGATAGATTAAAGTTGAAGAACAACGTTAGGAGACTAGTAGTAATCTCCTTAGTTTCCTACAATAAAAATGACAACACACTACACAATACAGACAAACCAATTGGAACAACAACGTAGCAAGAAGGTACGACATCGTTACTTATTCAAGGCAAGTTGATTGTAAAAGAGGTAAAAGACCCCTCCCATCTACACATCGAAGATACAAGTATTTCCAAATTAGGGCTGTGAGAACAGAGGTAATCCAGAGACTTCTCGGCTCGCTTCCATGATCATATTGACAATATAACAAACCAACTTCCTAATTGATTTTTGTTTCAAAATCTGCTCCTTCATAATTGATTTTTGTTTCAAATTCCTGCCCCTGACTCCATCTCCTTGTTAATAGGGCTATAATGAACTACTAACGTAGGTGTAACATCTCATTTCCACACTAAGGGTTAGAACCCTAGATTTATGTAATTAAAAAATAGCAATGAGAGATTAGAAAAATGTATTCCATGCTCATGCATAATGTTAGCATATACACGCGTAAATTTGATTGTTTTGCACATATTTCGATGATTGTCACGCACTTATTTGACATTTTCCAAGTATAATTGATATTTAATGTGATTATACTGTGAATTGTGGATTATCTGCCTTAAAAATTGAGTTGGTGTGTATAAGTAGTGATTTAGAATTTTTGAAGAAATTTGATAATTTTATGATAACTATGGGTATTTTTAGACTAGAAAAAATGCCAAGTAGCAGAACAATTGATAAATGGTAGTAGAAATAAGAGTCCAATGGCAGTGAAAATTTTTATAAATGACATTGGGATTTAATGACAAGTGTCATGGAAAATCGGGAGACAATTAAATTAGAAATGGGGAAACAAATGGACTAGTAGTTCAAAAGACCAAGTGAAGACCATTTGGTCTTTCATTTTATTTCTTTGGCTAAATGCTCTCTCTTCATTTTCATTCTTCATCTTCTTTATTTGTCTTCATCCCTGATACTCATTTCTCACCCTCTCAACGTAAAACTTGTTCTCACCTTTCACTTGCTACTATTATTTTGTTGTCTTCTTCATCTACAAGAAGACCCAACCCTACCATCTTAGCTGTTGACAATCGTGTATCATGGAAAGCTAAGGTTCACGTGATTTTCAAGAGTTTGTAGTTTTAAACAAGTAAGTATCATATGGTTATTCATGATTTGTGGAATGAAACATGCATCATAATAGTTAGCAATTAATTGTTTATAAAATCAGGTTGTATATTTGTTGAAACGTGAATGAGAGACTTAGGTGTGTCTATGTCTTGCTTTTGCATATTCTATGAACAATATTTCATAAGATGTTGTTGAGATGATTTTTGAGATAGAAAGATCATTATTTATGATGTAAAAAGAGTGCAAGAAATATTGATAGGTAAATGGGTGTTTCATGCTTTGTTTTCACTGTTGATATACGTGGATCTCTTTAGGTGTTGTAAAGATGGATTAAAATAGTATAACGTGATGTCTTGAAATGGGAAAGATTATGGTGATAGTTAGAGATGAAATGACGGTGTTAAAGAAGATGAAGAAGTTCACAAAATATGATGAATATGCGTATATGATATGTTATATTTTTTATGTTTATGATCAACTATAGATTTTGATTTTTGTGTGAATGATTTGAGCTGAAATGGAAGTAGGAATGAAGAGGAAATAATGAGGACATAAGTTACAAATGATAGACTAAGCAAAAGAGAAGAGCTAGTGATGAAATATGATGTTTTGTAAAAATTTGGGTAAGTTTCGTCTATCACGAGAAAACATGAGGCAGTGCACGATCGTGCACAAGTAAGATTGTGACAATGAAGAAGCCTCAGAGAGTTGCACAATCATGCACAAGCACAATCGTAATAGAAAGGAAACTCCAGGTAGTGCACGATCATGCTTAACTGAGAGGAGAAATCAGGTAGTGCACGATCGTGACAATAAGGAATCATCAGGAAGTGCACGATCGTGCCAATAAAGGTGTAATGCTTTTTGACAGTTTTAAACACCTTTCATTCTTTTGATCATAACTTCTTCCCCGGACCTCTGATTAACTTGAAATTTGGACCACGAACTCCTCACACATTGTCTTTTCTCTCAAACAAATTTCATGGTCATATGAATTCATTATTAAAGGATTGATAATGATTGATTGATGAGTTTAGGATGAAAATTATGAAGATTGCTGGAATTTGTTAAATGGAGTGTTTTCACTAAACAGGCATCTGTATTTTGGCCATATATTGATCTATAGATATCCAAATGGAATGATTTTAATTTTAAATTAAACTAGAGACATATGGATACAAATTTCATGAAGGAATAGAAGTTTAATTCTGTCTCTAAGGGTTTCAAATTTTGGCTTGAAGTTGAGTACTGAGTGTTATTATAGTTTGAGTACTGCCTGAAGTATTCTATGTATAACTTGCAAAATACTAAACAGAATTATATGAAATTTAGTTCATTAGAAACTTAAGACATAGAGAAACATTTTTTTAGAAGAAGGTGTTGCCTAGATACCTCATTTTCCTTGTCAAAATGGCCATGCAATATTGACCAGAAAATCTATTTTTGAGAAAAGCTGGATTGATGCTTAGATTAAGTGACTAAACGTGTGATATGTATGAGGTGATAATTGAGGTTATATCTTAATGAATGAATTGTTGATATCAAAGTACCAAATTCATATGTATAAAGGGAATGAAGATGTTCATATGATAGTAGTTGTGATTCAAAGGAGAATACTGTGAGTCGACCTAGATGGTCTTACTTTAAATGATTGTTTTATTAAATTTCTGTATTGAATTATTATGTGAATGTGATTGTGTTGATTGCAGACATTGAATGTTTAAGGCCTTTGATGCATGAAATATATATTGGAAGTGCTCACTGAATGTGAATTTGATGAAATAGGTGATTACTCAATATTTTTGTTGAATGTCAGAATGTGAATATGAAACTGAAATTATGTGATTGATTGAAAATATATGAATGTGATGCATTTCATTACATGAATGCATGACAACATAAAGGCAGTTGTGACACACAAAGAGTGATGTGATCGAGCTTATTCTCTTGGGCATAATATCTTAGGTGTTGAATAAATATATGTGAATATATTTACTGGGCTAGATTGAATTGAGTCGTCGGGCTTTTATTATATGAGATATAATGGGCCGAAATTTATTGGGCTTCAATGGGATTAGGTTTTCTCTATAAATAGAGAAGCTTAGGTCTCATTAGAAGTAGAGACATAATAGGTTACATGAAACCCTAGCCACCATCCGAGAGGAAAATTGTGCGGCGTTCGGAAAGAGTTTCAGGACGTGTTAGCACACTACAGCCACAGCCCGGATCGTGCATGCTCGTGTGGATACCGGTAGAGGGCATTCGCGTTTGCAGGGTCTTGGAATCTGAAAAAGAAGCAACCTATCCACGACAATAAGGTATTTTCGTACATCCTTAGTATTTTCGATTATAATTCATGCTGTTGTATGGTCTTTTCCGTAGTGTATTGTGAATACTTGAACCGTACGCGATCCAACACTTTATAAGTTGATTAATTGTGGTACATGCATTCCATTCATGAATGCATAATCAGATAATGGCAGTTGTGACCAGAGTAGCCACCGATTAGAGTTTAAAGCTCAACGAGTGATACTAAGCCTCGAGCTCAAAAGTGATTCAGAGCCTTAGGTTCAACGTTTAATGAGCCCTATATGGGACAATTCATGCACTTGGTCACAACAACGTAATAATTGAAAAGTGGCCCATGAGCATTTCATATGCATTTTGTTAAGTATGCTTGATTGATTAAAATGCAAAACTGCTTATGCTTGAGTGAAAATGTGTTAATCATAAAAAATGAAAATTTGTGAAATAATTGTGATATGAATTGATGTGTTGCATTATTTGAGTGAACCATCAATGATGGTGACCTCATTGAGTTCGCAAAACACACCAAAATTGCAACATTATTTTTTCAGGATCGAGAGACGACTCTAGCTACTGAGAGGCTATACTGCCGTGTAGATTGTGAATTGGGCAAGAGAAGTCATGGCTCAATGGTCGGTCGACTGGGATTTCTTTTGGATGGCTTAGATAGATTTGATATTTATTTTCCTCTTTCATGTAGTACTTATGTACTAGGTTTTGTTGATGTACTTGTAGTAAAGTTGAAAGATACAATGTAGACTTTTGGTTTTGTGAAATGAAATGAGGAAGAAGTAGTTTAAAAAAAAGATATTGTGGTTTTCTATTGATGCTTTATATTTGAATAATGATATGATGCCATATGAAGTGAATGTAGTGATCGATCGTAGCTCGCCCTTATTATAGGATATGTACCGGAATGACCTCTGGGCATCCCGGTGTGTACCCTACCAAAAGGGGGTGCTACATCTAGGTGGTATTAGAGCATGGTTTGGAATCTATTGGGACATATAGAAATGTTAAGCATAAAATATCGTGAGAAATGTAGATAATGATTGAAATTATTATTTGTTATAGGTCATCCGCTTTAGGTGATCAGATTGATCAATCAGTTGACCAAGGATCGGTAGGAGCCAGTAGAGAGTCCTTAGTACCTCAATATGAGGAGATGCCTTCTAGAGTTCCTGAGAGAAGGGAGAGGAGGTATGATAGGCTGTGGAAGCAGGGAGCTGTGGATTTCTATGGCAACACAGACCTTGCTGAGGCCGAGGGATGGTTAGAGAGGACAGAAAGGGTATTCGATCAGATGGACCGCGGGCCTGATGAGAGGTTCGATTATACAGTGTCTTTACTACAGGGCCCAGCTTACTAGTGGTGGAAGACTATCCCAGGCAGTACCACCAGGCCTTGCCAATTCAAGTAGGAAGACTTTCAGAGGGTCTTCAGAGATAATTACATGCCTAAGATCTATCTGGATATGAAGATGCAGAAGTTCTTGGAATTGAAGCAGGGCAGGATGTCAGTGGCTGAATATGAGGTCAGGTTTAATGAATTGATGGGTTATGCTACTTCTCTGATCCCTACAGAAAAAGACAAATGTAGGAGGTTTGAGAATGGACTTAATATGGAGATCGGAACAAGGTTGGCGCGGTCAGATATGGGCACTTTTACTGAGCTGAGAGCTGGTTCGATTAGAATTGAACAACTGATGAGGGAGAAACAAGCTGAGACTGGACAAGTGTCCAGAGGGAAGAGGTCTAGTCAGAGTCAGGCCAGTTCCGGCAGGGGCTATAGTAAGCGCCAGAGCAGAACATTCAGATCATCCGGTGGATCCAGGCAGTCAGGAACTGGGCAGAGGGGTAGATTTTCACAAACTAGCAGTGGAACAGGTACAGTTCTGAATCAGTTTCCAGTTTGTGAGCACTATGAGAAGAGGCATTGTGGTGAGTGTTGGAGATTGACTGGAGCTTGCCTTAAATGCGACTCCATGGACCACCAGATTAGGGATTGTCCTGCTACTTTAGGGGCTCAGTCTGCTGTCAGTGGGTGATCTGGAAGTAATACTACAGTCCAGCAGAGCAGAGGTGGTAGACCTAGACAGAGAGGCAGAGGTATAGTCAGAGGGAGAATTGGGAGTTCTTCCATGAGGACTGAGGGGCGGGGAAACCGACTGTAGTCCTAAGCCAGGGTCTATGCCATGACTAGGCAGGAAGCCCAAGACTTACTAAATGTGGTAGCAGGTGCACTTCTTGTTTTTGACTTTGAGGCTTTTGCACTGCTAGATACAGGATCCACACACTCCTTTATCGCACCGCATTTGGCATATAGTTTGCATTGTGATAGGGAGTTATTACAGTATGGATTGGAGGTGAGTACGTCAATAGGTAGTACTACAGTTATAGGAGAGGTTTGTAAAGGATGCTTGATTAAGATTGATCAAGCAATTTTGGAGGCAGACCTTATTATATTACAGTTGAGGGAGATCGATGTGATCCTAGGCATGGATTGGCTCACTGCCCATAGGGCCATCATGATCTGCTACACCAAGGAGGTAGTACTGGAATCTCCTGGTCAACCGAGGACAGTATTCAAAGGAGTTAGTCAGGCAGTGCCAGCTAGGATGATATCCTTTATGAGTGCTTTGAGGTTGATGCAGGGAGGATGTAAGGCTTATTTGGCCCACATCATTGATATTAGAGTAGAGCAGAGTGTACAGGACATTCCTGTGGTTAGGCTTATGTGTTTCCTGATGAGTTACCTGGTTTACCACCAGATCGAGAGACGGAGTTCACAATTGATCTAGTCCCAGGTGCTGCTCCTATATCCATTCCTCTATATAGGATGGCACCTATGGAACTGAAGGAGTTGAAGGCTCAGCTGCAAGAGTTATTGGAAAAGGTTTTTATTAGACCCAGTGTTTCACCTTGGAGAGCTCTAGTGCTATTTATGAAGAAGAAGGATGGGACTTTGAGGTTGTGCGTCGATTATAAGCAACTAAATCGGATGACAGTGAAGAACAAGTATCCGTTGCCTAGAATTTATGATTTGCTTGACCAGTTGCAGGGAGCTCAGGTATTTACTAAGCTGGATCTGAGATCAGGATATTATAAGTTGAAGATAGCGGAGACTGATATACCTAAGAGTGCATTCAGGAGCAGATATGGACACTATGAGTTCCTAGTGATGCCGTTTGGGCTGACTAATGCCCTGGTAGCTTTAATGGCCTTGATAAATAAGGTGTTTCAGCCCTACCTGGATCGCTTTGTGATTGTGTTTATTGATGATATCTTGGTGTAATCGAAGAGCAGAAAGGAGCATGTTGGGCATTTGAGAGTCATCTTACATATTATGAGGGAGAAACAATTGTATGCCAAATTTAGTAAGTGTGAATTTTGGCTGGATCAGGTTGTATTTCTGGGGCATATAGTGATTCGAGATGGCATACAGGTAGATCCGAAGAAGATAGAGGTTATGATGAATTAGGAAGCTTCGAGGAATGTGTCAAAGATCCGAAGTTTCCTAGGATTGGCTGGGTATTACCAGAGGTTTGTCGAGGGGTTCTTTCTGATTTCAGCCCCTCTGATAAGACTTCTGAGGAAGAATGCAACAATTAGCTGGAATGAGGAGTGTTAGAAGACCTAAAACATCTATTGACCGCAACGATGTTGACCATTCCATTGGGGACCGGAGGATATGTAGTGTATAGTGATGCTTCGTATCAAAGATTGGGATGTGTACTGATGCCGTATGGCAAGGTGATCACCTATGCTTCAAAACAATTAAGGTCTCATGAGATCAATTATCTGGTACACAATTTAGAGCTACCTGCAGTTGTCTTTGCTCTAAAGATTTGGAGACATTATTTGTATGGAGAGACTTTCCAGATATACACAGATCATAAGAGTTTGAGATATTTATTGAGTCAGAGAGAGTTGAACTTAAGGTAGAGGAGATGGATTGAGCTACTGAAAGATTATGACTGCACTATTGAGTACCACCCGGGGAAGGCTAATGTGGTGGCAGATGCTTTAACCAGGAAGTCTAATATCAGTGCAGCTTAGATTCAGTTATCGAGGCTACCTAATTTGATTCACTTGAGAGCTCTGAATGTGGAGTTGAATTTGGAGCAGAATGAGGCCTTGATTGCTACATTAAAATTGAGACCGATGCTACATGACAGAATCAAAAGAGTACAAAGTAAAGATCCTGTTATGGTCAAGCTTATGGAGAAAGTGAAAGTGAATCCAGATTCTGAGTTTGAATTGAGGGATGAAACATTATGGTTGAGACAGAGGTTGTGTGTGCCTAATGTAGATGATCTGAGGAAGGAGATACCTAAGGAAGCTCATATGGCCGCCTATGCTCTGCATCCTGGTACTACCAAGATGTATAACACATTGAAGCAACATTTCTGGTGGCCTAGAATGAAAAAGCAAGTAGCAGAGTATGTGTCTAAGTTTATGACTTGCCAGCAAGTTAAGGCTGAACACCAGGCTTTAGTAGGGAAGTTACATTCGTTGCCCATTTCGGAGTGGAAATGGGAAGGGATTACTATGGACTTTATCATGGGTTTGCCAAAGACTCCGAGGCAGCATGATGTTATTTGTGTCATAGTGGACCGGTTGACTAAGTCGGCCCACTTCTTACTAGTGAGAGAGAATAACTCACTTGATCAGTTGGCCCAGAGATACGTGGATGAGGTGGTGAGACTGTATGGGATTTCAGTGTCTATAGTATCGGACAGGGATCCCAGATTTACTTCGAGGTTCTGGAGGAGTTTACAGTCTGCTATGGGTACTAAGTTGAACTTCAGTACAACAATTCATCCTCAGATAAATGGACAGAGTGAGAGGACAATCAAAACTATGGAGGATATGCTTAGTACTTGTGTATTAGAGTTTAGAGGAGCTTGGGATCAATATATAGCATTGATAGAGTTTGCCTACAACAACCATTACCATAGTAATATCGGAATGGCATCGTATGAGGCACCGTATGGTAGAAAATGTCGATCGTTGTTGTATTGGGATGAAGAGGGCTTGAGAATGGTGGAAGGCCCAGAGTTGATACAGGATATAGTGGATAAGGTAAAGTTGATCCGAAGCTGAATTAAGCGGCTCAGGATAGGCAAAAGAGTTATGTGGATCAACATCGACGTGATATGGAGTTTAATATGGGAGACAGAGTATTCTTGAGAGTGTCACCCTGGAGGGGAGTTTTGAGATTCGGTTAAAAGGGAAAGTTGAGCCCTAGGTACATTGGTCCTTATGAGATCATTGAGAGGATAGGACCTTTGGCCTATAAGTTGGCTTTACCAAATGAGATGTCTCAATTGCATAATGTGTTTTATGTAAGTATGCTCTGAAGATACCGATCGAATCCAACACATATGATACTGGTTCAGGAGATTGAGGCTGCTACTAACTTAAGCTATGTTGAGGAGCAGATCAAGAAAGTGGGATCGCAGATCAAGCAGTTGAGGAACAGGGTCATTCCATTGGTAAAAGTCCTTTGGAGGAACCACTCAACTGAGGAAGCAACTTGGGAGACAGAGGAGCATATGAGGAGACGATATCCCCACCTGTTCGAGCAAACAGGTAAGAATTTCGAGGACAAAATTTCTTTAAGGAGGGGAGCGTTGTAACATCCCATTACTTGTGAGAAGGTTAGAATAGTAAATGTGAGTGATCTATGAGAGGCTTAGAAATGCTTCTTTATGCTTATGCCTAATATGCCATACACTTATACATGAATAGTGAATGTATTTGCGCATGAAAATAATTGTACATGCATTAATGAATAATTCCGGATATAATTGGATTGATTTGTGAACTTTTGAGAGTTATGAATGTTTTACATTGGAAATATTAGTGATTAGAGGAAAGATTGTATTTATAGATGTTGGTGAATTTAGGAGTTACCTTTGAAATTTATGGAGTGTTGAGAAAGAAAAAAAACATCAACTCTCCCCTCCTTAAAGAAATTTCGTCCTCGAAATTCTTACTTGTTTGCTCAAACAGGTGTGGATATTGTCCCTTCATATGCGCCTCTGTCTCCTAAGTTGCTTGTGAGAAGGTTAGAATAGTAAATGTGAGTGATCTATGAGAGGCTTAGAAATGCTTCTTTATGCTCATGCATAATATGCCATACACTTATACATGAATAGTGAATGTATTTGCACATGAAAATAATTGTACATGCATTCAT
>JANKOE010000205.1:8991009-9002462 GCA_026284465.1 Erythroxylum citrifolium
GTGGATTTCTGAAATATTTTTAAGAATTGTATTTATTAAATAAATAATTAACAAGGTACAAAATGTTTAGTATTTATATTTTGTTATGTATTAGGATGTGTATTGCCCGATAATTTTGGAAAAATATGATATTTATAATTTATAGTTGTGCATGTGTATAATTAAGAATATTAGGATAAGATAAAACACATTCATGAAATTAGATAGAGATTGGTCTATAATGGTTTAAGGATAGACTGTGAAAGTTATGAATTTGTGACTTGCCTAAGATAGGCAATATTCGATAATCTTATATTAATGGATTGTTAAGATATGAGTGAGTTGTAACTAAATATCTATCCATAATGCAGGTACCAAGATACCTTGGGTGTCGAGGATGCCCTATACTAATGACTAGATATCGGAATGGTATCCAGATATCCTAAGTCCTCAGGATATCCTATGTTAATGACTAGATATCGGAATGGTATCCAGATATCCTAAGTCCTCAGGATATCCTATGTTAATGACTAAATCTTTGAGTGGTACTAGGGTACCATATTAGATTGAGCGATTGAGGTAACATGTGTTGATATACATATCTAATTACGTTTTCACTTAGTGAGCGATTAAGATGAGTAGAGATGAGTCAGTAGATCAATGATTGCAAATCTATTAGGTTAAGAGAGACCTAGTTTTCATTTAATAAAAAGGTAAAACATGAATGGTAATAATAAATATATTATTACTATTAATAATTAATAATGACAAAATTCTGAATGCTTATTGAGTATTGCTTGTGTATTTTAGTATTATATGTATATTTTATCATTTAGTTGTTTTCAATATATATTGAGTTATTTGATCTTAACGATACGGTCAAGTTATTCTTACTAAATAGGTAGCTCTCTTTGCTATATTTTTTTAAGAGATAAAGGAATTGTCAATAACCTTAATGTATGTGATTGTAAGTGTGAAGTCTAAATAAGGTTAATAGATCAAATTGAGTATAATTGGTTTATTGTATATATTTTTTGATATTACAGTTTAGGATGGTTATGCTTGGACAAATAATTTTTGTAACTAATGAACATCATTTTAAGACTAATGAGATTTTGGTAATTAATTATATAATTGCAAAAATTTTAGTTAATTGTAGGTTAAGAATTTTAGTTTGATACATCATATATGCTATTTAATTTTGTGATTATCTTATGATTGGATCAAGTAGGAGAATGTTAGAATACAACCTAGTATTAGGTTAACTAATTATGTTTAAATCTAATTAAAAATTAAATATCTGAAAATCTTTCATTTTTTTATATAATAGTTGTACAAGATTAAATTATAATAAATATAAATTAATCATTTCCCTACTTATTAGAATTTATAATTAACAATACTAATTAACCATTAAATATCTATAAATAGAAAGGGAAAAGAAAAACTATTTTTTTCAAATATAGATTTGCAAGATATCAATTTTAACATATATTATAAGTATGTGTTTATGTTTGATATTATGAGAATTATATACTCGAGATTCTATAATTAATATTTTATTTTGAATATTGAAACAATATTCATATGCATTTACAAAGTCTTTGACCCTAACTGGATGTATGTTTCCCTGTACCGCTCTTGGCTGGCTCTCTTTGAATACATTTTCTTTAGCAGTAGTTTGGAAGTGACGGTGATAATAAAATAGAAAGAAGTTAATAAGCGGTAGGTTGGAAATAGAGAAGAACAAGAATGCGAATTGTGAGGCTTAAAAGACGGGTCAAACAAGATCGAATGGTCTCTTTCTCTGGCAATCGCAGCCAAGCTTAAACTACTCCGAACATACCATTTTAGGTTTCACTCCTTTTCTTCACCTAACTTGAATGCTACATCTCTCACGGAGCTATGTAAAAGTCTCTATACGCACAACGTTCTTGGCACTGTACTGCTGCAATATTTCAGTTATGCAAGCAAAACATTGTGATTTATTAGCACAGTAAAGATGCAACATTTTCGTTCTGCAAGCAAAAGATTATGGTGGTGAAGTAAAGGAAGGATCTTCATAAAGATGTTGGGGGGTGTATGGTGGTGATTGACATTGATAGTTTGAAGAGATTCAAAGAAAGACAAAAACATCAACTTTTTCTATCACGTAAAATTAAATTAAATCTATTAAAATTATATTAATTAAATTTAATTGATTCAGTTAGAGTAACCAAAAAGTAATAATAGTTAATATATATTATTTCAAATATCTTAATTACCTTTGAGTTTTATAAAAAAATATTTCAACTTTTATTTTTGAATATTTAATAGCACCATATTTTATTGTTCATAATTCATACATGTTTATCTCAAAATTAATAATATTATTATTTTTTAGTTAATGTTGTTAACACGTTACCTGACTTTTAATGAGAATTAATAATATTGTTTATTTTGAAATAGAAATATGTAGATTTTTAGTGGGAGTAATGTTAAAAATTATTATAGCGAAGATATGAAGTAAATTAAAAAAAATGTTAAAAAATTATTGCTATGATAATTTTAATAAAAATCTTAAAAATTAAGATATTTCAAAAAATTTATTTATATTTATTCTATTTTCAACCTGTATTTTTTATCTTATGGATGAGATGGACATTTCATTAATCTAATTGTAGAGATCGGGAGTATAATCTTCTTGTCAAGCACGAAGAAGCATGAAATGTTTATACAAGCTTTTAGTTTTCATTTTATTTATGCTTAATTATTAATGTCTAATAATTACATATTATGTAAAATTTAAGGATTTATTTTTGTAAATAAATAAATTAAATTAAATTTATTTTAATCTCTTATATAATATTGTTGAAATTTTCAATAAAATTATTATATTATACTACAATAAAGAATCTAATAATTTTATCTATAAATTAATTTTTATCTTTAATATATTTTTAGTTATTAGAAAAAATTTTATTTAAAATTTATATGTTTTAAAAATATTTTGAATTTAAATTATCTTTATTAATAATTAGTAAATTATTTTATTTTATTTTATTTTTAAAATTTTAAATTAAATTAATTATAAAAATTGAATTAAGTTATTAGATTAACCTATTCATAATTCTTATTAATAATTAATATTAAATATATAATATTGAATTAATTAAATAGTATATATTTAGTTAATAATAAATTATATTATAAAAATAAAAAGACACTTTTTAAAATTTTCATAATTTATGAAAACAGAAAGATACTAAAAGTAAAAACATAAAATATTAACTTAAACAAACAAATTTTTTACTGAATTTAAAAATAAAAATACAAGATCTACCTCATTTTTATGCAATTGATACTTTTCTAAATCTTAGAGAATGCTTCTTCTTTCTCCAGCAGATACACCAATTTGGATTTTCTAATCTCTTCCAAAATTATCGATTTTTGCAAAAATGAATAAAACCAAAGAAAAATCTGACAAAATTAACTGTGAAACCAAAAAATGAGAAAAATCGCACGAATAAGTGATTATATATATCCTTCCCTAACTCTTTTTATAAATTTATGTCTCATCTCTCTAAATGTTTCATTGTTCTATTATTATGATATTTTTGTGGTGTCTCATTTCTATATATATTTTGAGTAATGAGAGGGTAACCGAGACCTGTTCTAAAGCATCAAAACCTTCCAAAGTCAAATCAAAAGTGTTTCTTTCACTAAATTTAAACTTTGGTAATTCTTTAATTATACTGTTATATTTGAAAAGGCATATGCATTTTAAGTCATTGATAACTTTGAAAAGGTATATAAAGCAAACCTCCACACGTTAAAGAGCTTGCAAATATAAAAATCAACAAAACTTTATTTTAAAACAAGAAAATATTTATCAGAGTTACTAAAAGCTATTATGAGTTTGATTTTTTTTAATCAAGGTTAAGAGATTGGAGTAGCTTCCCCTGTATTATAATTCAAATCTTAATAGACACATAAGGATAAGGTGATGATGTCTTGTCTATGCTTTTCGTTTTTTCAGTGTACCACAAAATAGTGGGAAATATCTACTTTTAATTGTATGTGAATCATAAAGCACTTGCAATTCTTCATTAAATATGGACTCTTCGATAGGGTGGGATTTTCTGTTCAATATTATAGTGTCTTATTTTGTCCCATAAATTTTAGCCATTTATTTATACGAGTCTTGCATTTATTTATACAAGATCCATACAAAACTCATATAAATAAAGATCCGAACTCCTCTTCAACGTATTTTATCCTAGTCTAGATCTTCTGTCTAATATTATGATATCTTATGTCTAATAAATCTCAGCCATTTATTTATGCGGGGTCTGTATGAGACTCGTGTAAGTTTGACAAAATAAATAATTGAAATTTCATAAAATAAAATAAGACAAAGTAAAACTGGACATAAAATCTGGTCTCATTTTATCGGGCGGTAGTTTTGTAAGCCCAAAATGCAAAAAGGACTTACAGCCCCTGTAGCTTAAAGGTCAATAGCACCGAAAATGTAACATTGACAATTGATGTCGGTCATGTCGCTACTTTCTTCGGCATTCCCAAGTAGTTTATCTTTATCCTACACATTAATTCCCACTAATAAAAGTTGATATTTACTAGTAGTTGCTTAAATATGTCTACACAATAATCTAATTATTTATCTTTGTTATATTGTTTCTGCGTATAAAATAAAAACCATTGACATATCTAAGCACTTGTTTGTTCTTTCTCTAACTTTAATTCTTCCTCTCTTCTTCCTTCCAAGCTTCCTCTTTCTCCCCATTGATCTAGATAGCCAACTAGCATGCTTGAATGTCCAGACACAGGTAAAGCTAAGCATCAAAGCTAAAGTGTTTTGCGGAAGAATTTTACCCCCACTGGAATTGATGAGAGCTTTTATTTCTTTCTTTGTCGTTCCTGATCATAAACTTTAGTTTCAACATCAGATAAGAAGTTCAAAATTTATATGTTGTTTAAAGCAATTTATGCTCATCTACTTGATAATCTTTGTTGATATAACAGGGAGAAATTTGAAGAGATAGGGAAGAAGATCAAGAACGATGCTTATGAATCTTCACAAATGGGAACGAGGCATGTGGTAGTTCCTTCTGGGAATTTGAATACTGTTACACCTTGTGCTGCGTGTAAACTCTTGAGAAGAAGGTGCGCTGAAGAGTGCCCCTTTTATCCATATTTCTCTCCTCATGAACCCCAGAAATTCGCTGCCGTTCACAAAGTTTTTGGTGCAAGCAATGTTTCCAAGATGTTAACGGTAAATCCACCAAATCCCATCTCCCCAATCTTCCTTATTTGTTCTGTTTTTTTTTTCATCATTTCATGTTAGTTATAGTTGATAAAGAAGTGTTTCGTTTCATGAGGAATACTTCCCAAGTTGTTTTCTTGCGTTTCTGTGGGCTTGTTATCTAGGAGGTTCCTGAAAGCCAAAGAGCTGATACAGCAAACAGTCTGGTTTTCGAGGCAAACTTGAGGTTGAGAGACTCAGTTTATGGTTGTGTGGGCGCAATTTCAGCTTTACAACAACAGATTCAAGCTTTGCAAGCGGAACTTAGTGCAGTGAGGGCAGAGATACTCGAGCACAAATATAGAGAGGCTACTCGCAATTTAATGCCTTCTACTCAGGTCGCTATTATTTCCCCGGGAGCTGTTTCAATTGCTGCACCGTCACCGCCGGCTCTCCCTTCAGTTCAGCTGCTTCCACCGCCTCCTCCACTGCCTCCTCATTCGATAGTTGTCTCCTCATCTTCCTCGTCGTCTGCATCTTCTCTATATACATCAACAACTAGCACAACAGGTTATAGTTCTATTTCTAGTGACAATATTTCCATATTTTGAGTAATTATATGTAAATGGACCATGGTGAACTATATGCCTTTAATACTTAATTTTTGCAAATAACCTAGTCTGATTCTTGGTAGTGCAGCAATCTCATTCCATGTAATGTTTTCGATCTTTTCTCGCATTTGCTATGATAAGAAAATAAATTGACACAAATTGACAACTTGTGTGAATTTCGATTACGTATTTGTTACATCTTAGGTTTTTGTCCTTGAATAGCCACTCTTCCATTAAACCAATATTCAAAGCTGCTTTAATCAATAATTCTTATAAATTATTGGACTTGACCAATTGAGTTCACCGTCTACCTTGCTTTATTAAAAAACACTACCTTTGGAATTATGTTTTGACTAAAACTTGGAGTTCATAGTTACATTTTTGTCTGTTTGAAGTACCATAAAAGGTTTGAGTAATAGACGTGAGGAGACAAAACGCATGGTGGCTGTGATTTTCTCTTGGTAAAGTCAGAATCTCTGCATTGATCAGAATAGTCATACCTTTTACTGCTTCGTTACTTTTGTCTTTGTCATTATGTGAATATATAACTTGATTGAGCCCATACAGCTCCCAGTCTATTTAGTATAAGTAGCTACTTAGTGACAGCTATCTCGTAAACTTATAAATGCATGAACTTGGCCTGATTTTGTGAATTAAGTCATATTCGTTTTCCTCTCCCAAATGTATATGAAAGGCTTACACTCCTATTTCAGTCTGGGAGCTGTTTTAGTGATATCAGTGCTAATGTTATCCATGGAAGTCGGTGTCCTTGCTGTAGCTTACACCATGAAGTTTAAGACGACTATGGAACTGAATCGCACTATAACAGTTCTATCCAATCATATAATGTAAAACTTGACTCATCCGTTCAGTTTTTAGATCATATTCCAATTCTATTACAGTTGTACATGTGTTGCTGTACTCATCATAATGAACTGCAAATGCTGTGTATCAGGTTACATCATCCTCATTAAACCTCAATTCCAACATCACATTTTTAATGATCCATGTTCTACGGTAGCTAAAGTACATCTCAGCTCTATATCCTCGTTCCCAATAGCTTGGTTCCCGACAACACAAAATATTAACTTATTCTGATTTTGGATGGTCCAACCAAATCATGCAGCATTGCATGTAGGTTTATCAGCCTCTCTATTTGATAGAGGTAAGGATGCATATTACCAAACTTCTTCAAACTGTAAGTCAGTGAGACTCCTAATAGATGTTGTTGTTGTTGTAGAAACCAACCAAAGTCCATTTAGGCTCTATTCAAGTTCTACATTGTAACCGTAGTATTGCCATGATAGTCCTAGTCGTTACTATAATTTGTTTCACCTACATCATTCCCAATTATTACAATTGCACACAAATACAGTTGTAATCGTAATCCGTAATTCAAAACCTTGTTCCTACCTTTCTTACTTTTGGTACAACATGCCACTTATTGATCATGTAACTGCAGGTCTTCTCTGCTGTCACTATGTTTCAGTTCTCTTTTCTTTTTTTCCCGTACCATTATTGGACATAACGTCAGCATTGCCCTTATCAACCTACACCATTCTCAGAAGGTCCATCAATAGGACTCACCAATAACCCAGTATCTCTACATTTATGTTCCTATTTCATTTTAACAGGTTCTATGGTTCAATTCATGAAAAGTTGGACCATTTCATGCATGTGAGAAAATGTATACAGACATCTTAATGAAGTCAATTTCACAATATTTACAAATCGGAAGAAACTGAGTTTACGTGGCGTGTTGAGCTAAATCTACAAGTTGAACAAGCAAAGACAAGAATAATAATAGAAAATAAGCTAGAAAGGAAAGTGTACAGTAGGTGTACGAATATCACCGATGGTTCTATACCAAAACAAAACCCTAATGTGTCTAGCAATGGAATTTGGTCTGGCGTCGTGGTTGCTTCTAACATTCGCTTCTCATACTTTCTGCTCTCTCAACAAAAATTAGTGAATATAAAAGCCTGAACCTCATTCCTTCACTTTCAGAAACTGCCACTTGTTTTAAGCACAGTCTCCTACATCTCTATATCTATTTTCTTTGTCAGATTTGAAGAAACAATTCATTGTGAATCAGACAACTACCAGTCAAGTTAAATGAAATATAATATGCATCAACTTTCAGAAATTGACAGATGGCATATGGTAAACTTTGAAAATGATAGATTATCAAGTGATTTTAATTTTTTGTGAATAAAATAGCTACATAGACGTTCCATTTAATAGTTGAATGTGCTTGTATACCATCATTAATTTCCACATTAACTTGAAAATAATCTCGTGAACCTAGATATGGAGTTGACTTTTCGTTGAGAACATCAATGCTCCAACACCAAACATTTTCTTATTCCGAAATACCAAATAAGTCCCATATGTTTTACTTCTTTATCAATCAGATCCATCATGTTAACCAAAGATCAAATAAGCAACTTATGCCATAAATTTCAAAGAACGAAGGCAACCTAGCAAATATTCTGAAAATTGGTTATGATTGGACGCACACAAAAGTGGTCCAATCATAACCAATTTTTGCATCCTTTGCATCTAAGTTCCGTCAATTATCTACCTTTTCTAAACCTTATATTTTTCATATTAGGCATTTAACAATTATACATAATTTTCTTGTGAAATTCAGTTTATGATTTTACAAATTATTGAAGATATTAGAATACTTTGTGTTTATTAGCTGATATTTATTTCCTAGTTTAGTTGTGTTTTACTTAGTTAATTGTTGCGCGTAAGTTAAGTCTATAATTCTTCCATGTGTTTTTGGCTAAATTTAGGTGATTGTCATTATTTCACAACTTGTATTAGTTCGCTATATATACATGTGTTCTTCTCATAATCAATATGGAAAAAAGATACTAAGAGTTATTTTTTTCTAAAGTTCTTCTCATAATCAAAGGAAGTGGTAGTCTCATCATCTAGCACCATATATAGCTGATAGAGATGTCAACACATCACAAAAACTAAGCTTCGTGTTACTGAATAACTTTAACTATCTTCCTTGGTCGAGGGCAATTACTAGTGCTCTTGATGGTAGATCCAAGTTAGGATTTATCAATGGCAAAGAAAAATCCCATGATCTTGAATTGGCTATCAAAAGACCAACAGGTTATGTTTTGGACTTTTAACTCCATAGAACGTAATCTTGCTGAAATTTTCAGCTACTCTGAATCATCCTTAGATCTTTGGGAAGCTGTTCGAGATATGTATGGCAACCAAAACAAAACCTTCACCAATCGTTGATTTATAGAAGCTGATCCACCACCTTTTGTTTCAGATGTAAATCTTCCATCTGTTGGGTCATATACAACTGATGACACAATCGTTGATACAACCCAGGAAACTTCCATCAACTCAAATAAACTTGTTTCTTTTGATGTTCATGGAGACTCAATAGTTCCTCGTGGAAATCCTCCATGAGTTCGTCATCCTCCTAAAAAGTTGCAAGATTATGCTGCTTCTATAGCCAAATACACTCTCACTAAATGTTTAACTTATCAAAGATTATCTTCTATGCATAGAGCATTTCTCACAACCATATCAAATGTTCATGAGCCCAAAAACTTTCAAAAAGCAAACTCTCAAGTTGTATGGAAGAATGCTATGGAGGAGTAACTAAGAGCAAATGCAAATAATAACACTTGGAGTGTTGTACCTCTTCCTAAAGGTAAACTTGCTGCTGGTAATCATTGGGTATTTAAAATCAAGTTCAATTCTGGTGGAACAGTTGATTGTCGTAAAGCACAACTTGTAGCACAAGGATTTACTCAAAAATTCGGCATTGACTACAAGGAAACTGTTGCTTCAGTTGCCAAGATGACCACCATTAGAGTTCTTTTATCTGTTGTTGTTAAAAACGGATGGTCATTATTTCAAATGGACATAAAAAATGCTTTTTTGCATAGCGATCTTGATGAAGAAGTGTTCACGAAACTTACACCTGGCCATCCTCAAAGTGATAATCCCAACTTGGTTTGTAAACTCCATAAATCTATTTATGGTTTGAAGCAAAGTCCTCACGCTTGGCATGCAAAACTGAGTTATGCCCTTAAAACTCTTGGTTTTTTAAGAAATTTAGTTGATTCTTCATTATATGTTCGACTTGGAGAGGTTGAAAAACTGATGGTGCTTATTTATGTTGTTGATCTCATCATAACTGAAAATAATGTTGATTTTATTGCTCGTTTGAAGAAGAATCTCCGATGTCAATTTCCTATTAAGGATCTTGGTTCATTAAAATAATTTATTGGGATCTAAATGGCAACTTCCAGCAAAGTGATCTTTCTTAATCAGGGTAAATATATAATGGACTTACCTAAAGATGTTTGATATGTTGGACAATAAGTTGATGGCCACTTGTTGAAGGCATTTTTATCATTAGAATTAATGACATTTTCCTTAATTTATGGATTAATTATTGGGTTTTATATATACTCTCCTTGCTAAATTGCTTGGTTCGCCTGAATTTGCATTTATAATTGTCCTGTTTAATTTGCAGGAAATACACTTAATTTTAGTTGTAATGGATCACAATTGTCCAAGGCAAAACACTGGTAGAAAAAAGGAGCATTAAATGACGCTACAGGGAGACATTTGATTATGGAGAAAAAATGAGAGTTGGCGGCGGAGGGATAAGAGAGCTGTCAAAGAAAGAAGCATGCATGGACAGGAGCTTAGGCGTGAACTTGGGAAAAGAAGAAAACAAAAAAAATAAGGGAGGCTAGATGCAGCTACGGAAAAGCTAGTTGGAGACGGCATGCAAAGGAGAAGACTTATGTGAGCTAAGGCAGCCAAAAATCAACAAAAAGCATGCTAAGGAGACCCACCACTGAGAGCTAGAGCAGGAGAAATATTGACGTTACCCCACCAGCTCTTCAACGCTACTATTCATTGAACACTCTTCGTTCTTTTGGAAACCACCATTCACGCACAGCAGGCTAGACACACAAAATTTTCCTTGGCCAATAACATCAAAAGCTGGAGGCGTGAACAAACAGGGAAGCTACCAAAATAGAGACACAAAAAAACAACAAACAAGTGGAGGAGAGACCAACTGAAAAACGGCTTGCGTGCGTGGATTGCTGCATCAAATAAAATTGTCAAAAACAAAAGCATACAAGAGACCCTACCACCAAGAGACCCACTAACGTTACAAAATTAAGGGAGGACAAAAAGGGATAATCATTGAAAGGGGGATTTATTTGACTAAAAAAACTCTCCACTCACGAGATATGCTTGGCTGGACTCACAAAAACCAGGGGCCGCTCAACTCTCCATTCACTCTTTATTTTCTGAACATTCACGCACATAGGGACAATTGGACATTAAGCATTCACGTTACACAATAGGGGATTTTGGGGGCTCCATCCACTGATTCCACTCACTCAATTTCTAAAAGCCACCAACGTTACACACTAGGAGAAGAAAAGAGAGGGACTAGCGTTACAAAAGAGGAAAAAGAAGCAAGAGGCTCCTGATGTGGTTCCGCAAGTTCACGGGTCTCAAGTAGTACAGTATAATATCGTCCCACAGGGAGTAATTGTGTAATTACCAGGCTTGGATCACTCAATTAATTGGACTAATCGATTGGGTAGGAT
>JANKOE010000205.1:9067257-9083071 GCA_026284465.1 Erythroxylum citrifolium
TTATTTTCTGGTATTGCGCGGTTGAAAGTATTAATTTATTCGTGCCGAAGAGTGTATTTTGGATAATCTGCGAATTTCTAGACGATTAAGTTACTTCAATATGTATCCGTGTATATTAAATAAAAGATAAGTTTTCTTGGAAATCTTAACACTTTGATTATCAGATGCCTGTTTGCCAATATTCTGTGGTTTCCAATGATTCCATTTGTCTTCACTAGCTGAACTACTCCAATAATCCATCTGTGAGCTCTTTTATGCCCTAAACAACCTAAGCTAAGACTGATGCTTTTTGTTTGTTGGGCACTAATTGACTCGTTTATGGAATATCATAATGAAAAAGTCATTTGCAAGAATTTGGTTCTTTTAATGTTATAAGCTACAACATCTCTATATCATGGTATAAGAAGAAGAGTGCTTGCACCCAGACTTGTTGGTTATTTAAATGATGTATCTACCAATCCGCTTGTCTCTATTGAATAATGTATCCTTTTGTCATGAACTTTATATATCTTAAAAGATGTTAAGAACTTCAGATTTTTTGGAGATTGAACTTGTTATGATATATGTTATATGTCTAAGTATTTAGTTTTGGCATTATTCATTAATTGGACATATAAGATGTTAATTGGATAATGACTTAAATTCAAAAGCTACATGGATAATCTTCTAGTTGAAAAAGAATCCTATCTTGGTTTGGAGTCTATCTTAAGAGGGGGTGTGATACATCAAGTGTGTGTGAAGTTTAGATGTGACCAAGGGTTTTTGGATGTGCAAAACGTTGTTGGAATTTTTAAAAGATGTGGCCAAGTGCAGAAAATTATGAGATAGTAGGAGATTAGATGTGTGCATCAACTGTTTTTTATGAAAAATAGCTTACGTTTTTTTGGGGATATAAGATAAAGGCAATTTGTTTTGTGTGTGGGTCAAGGGCCTTTGTGAGTTAGAGTCGTGTATGTCTCTATGACACAATAGAAGTGAATTTCGTGTATGTCTCTATGACATAGCAAAAGGGAATTTGGTATGTGTGTGGAATTAAGTATGCAGTAGGCATTAAATAGATATGGGATAAAAAAGCAGCTAGTGTGGGATATATGTTATGTGTGGAATATACACCGAGATTTAATGCAATGGGCATAAAGGTAGATTTGATGGTGGCTTTATCAAGGTTATAGTGGGCGTAAAGGTAGATTTGGTGTTGGCTTTATCAAGGGTGTAGTGGGCGTAAATTAATTTCTGAAAAATATATAGTTGAAGTCATGCATGTGTTTTGGAGAGAGATACACCATGGTTTAAACTTCTGATTTTCCAGACTTGTTCTTCTTAGGTCTGTGCGTGATTTCTTTGTTGAATCGTATTTGGTTGGCTGCATGTGGTGTGCGTTTACAACTCTATCTTTGACAGTAACAATTATTAATTAATTTCTTTATGGGTTGCGTATATTTTAGTTGGTGAATGTGTTATTGGTACAGCTGTAGCTTCGTGATGGTGTTTATGTTAATCAACCCATTGTTGTTGCGACGACTTCAGATTTATTTTAGTGGAGCTGAACTTTTCGAAAAGTTATTCTTCTCTTGTATCTCAAGTGTATTATTGTTTGTTCTTAGCTGATTGATCACTTGAGTCGTTTATTTCGTATCTTTATTATCAAATACTGTTTAGAAAAATCCTCTGACGAGGTTAACACGAGTCAATCGTGTTATTGGGTGTGAAATTCTTTCACGAAAATGAAATTGAGAGATAGTGTCAAGGGTTGAGTAGTATCGGCTCAGTAAAGCCTTGGGTAAATCTATTGTATTTTGGTGAAAGTGATTAAGCTGGGTGAGGGTCTCACAGACGTAAACAAGATGTGTTGAACTGCGTTACCAAATTTCTGGTGTTATTTGTTATTTCTTTTTTTTATTGTTATTGTTTTTGTTTGTGTCAGAGACGAACACGATAAAATTGAAAAATTTGTGAAACTACTATCCTTTTTGGTTTTTCAGAATTGTTTCCATTTCTTATTAGATTATGAACAATAAAAATAAGATTAAATAACTAATAATGAGTTGGTTTATTAGTTAGTTTTAATCCCTAATAACGGAACTGTCTGTATCATCCATCTATAGCCACTTTTTTCAAGGTGTAGACACTAACACTGGATACGCGATAGAGCTTTGCATGCCCTTTAAGAGGTTGAAAAGATGATGTTTCTATAATGAATTCATTCTGAGGCTTCACAAACACCAATGTTACTGACTAAAAAGTCGGAAAGCAAGAACCAATACATTACGGAAATATTTTCTCCATTGCTTCAAGAATTGACAAGCCTAAAGACTGAAACAGAAGAAACAGTTTAGCACCATAATAGGCATTATGGAACAAATGAGCATAATATCCTAACATTTAAGAGAAGCACCATTGTGTCAATGATCTGTGAGGTAGTCGGGATAAGAAATAGCTTTATATTGAAGAAAGCCATACGTTGAAGCGTATTGCATATCTTGTTCCATGCTCCATTTCCAACGCCTAATTGTTGGACAAATTGGCAAGACTATGTCAAATCTATAATCTCAGGTAAACTATTTGGGACTAATCTCTTCTTGTTGGTTGACCTAATTTTACATTCAGGAGATGGGGACAACAAATCTATAATCTCAATTTCACTAGGGGCAATAGAATTGTGATACGATCCTCGATCTTTAGCAGCAGCTGTTTTGCTTTTGAGATCTTTTTCCCTTGGCAAATTGAACTCCGGCATACCTTTTTCAGCCAATTTCCACGCATTCTTACCTTCAGTCTCACTGCTAACACTTGAAAATGTTGGTCTCACTGTTGAATTAGTGAAGCTAAAGGGTTGTTCTTGATCAACCTCAGGAGTTGCTGGGCGTACATAATCCACTTCAGGAGCGAGTAGATCACTTTGTCGTTTGTTGCCTCGTTCCCTATACCATCCAAATTGTTCACTAGTCACATCTATGCTCTGTGCAGCATCTGCAGAAGTGCGTGCAATTGAAACAGCAGTTGTATCTATTGCAGTTCCACTTGGGTCACTCGCAACATTATAACTTCCATCCTTATTGCCACCTTCACCATCCCCACCTCCAACAAAACTGTCATCGCTTCCATTATAACACGGATAGGCTTGGAGACCCAACATGGCTGTATTCACAGATGCACTTGTGTCACTAACTTTCATGAACTCTACATCATCACCACAATCATCTTCAGAATATTGACTTTCACGAAAATCATCAATTGTTCCATTATAGCAAGGAAGTTCTTCCATGGGGCAAACTTGGACACTCATATGCTCTGGCAAGCCAGAGCAACCTGCTGAGAGTTGTGTGTATTTTGTTGAGAAGTAATTTACAGTGATGTTCAAGCTGATCACAAAAAAGTATCATTTGATAATTCAGACCCCTTTCAATCAACACAAAAAGAAGGAAACACCCTAGTAAATCATACCTAATCCAAGCGGGGAGATTAAGCATTGTGTATGCAAGTTTGATCTTATTAGCAATTCCTGAGAAGGATTTGAAAGTTGCAGCTGCTTGCCTGACAGCCAGTGACTCAGCCGGGTGCTGCCATGCCCATTCAAACTGCAGTTGGAACACAACGAAACACTTCTGAAATATTAGTTCCTAGAAAACGCTGAATTCTAGAGAACCTAGGAAAGTGAAAAGGTTACACGGAATCAGATTTCAGACATTGTATCAAGTAATACGTAAAATGCCACATACAGCCACGAGTAATCTTTAGGAATCAGTTTGGTGACAGTAAGTTCTTCACTGTAAGTTAAACAAAATTGGCAATAAACCATCAGAGCTTTTATTTAAAGGGCTAAAATAGGATTCTAATCCACTATCAAAAACCAAAATTAAAAACAAAATGAAAGAATGATTCCAAGTAAACCAAGCATAAATTAATATAAATAAGTAGAAAAAGAATCAGACTGAACAAAATAGATTGTAAACATATATAAAAAAAGGGGAATAAAGAAGAAGAGTGAGAGACCTGAAGAGCAGAAACATGAGAAGGGAAGCCGTAAAGGCAAAGAACCATCTCCCAAGGACGCCTTTTCTTGGTCCTATATGCTCCGCTTCTTATTTCTCCATTGTGCTGCCTTATTCTACGACGTGGGTTCACCGTAAATCTGCCAAAAACATCACTCCAAATGTGATCACAACAACTTTCACAATTAGGGAAAAAAAAAAGAGTTAAATGTGAGTTTGAAACAAAATGAATCATAAGTAAAAGATCTTTTTATTTTTCTTAAAAAAAATGAAGATATTATTGAACGAACCCGATATAGGTGTGACCTTTGAAGCGAGGGCAGAGGGAAGTCAAGAGATAGCAAGCGTAGAATCCTTTCCCCTTTTCTTCTTCTTCTTCTTCTCGTTCTTTGCGATTTAGGGTTTCCGTTGGTTTCCCTTTCTTGCAATTTGCAATTCCTTTTGGTTGGGATTTCCTCTTCCTCATGTCTTTCACTTCTCAACTGCAATTCGACCGTTGGGTTGGGGGTGTGGTCCTTGAGCTACTTAAAAAATTTATAACTTTTATGACTCTTCTTTTATAAAAAGTATCAGCTTCATCACCGAATTCCTAGTGCCAATTATCTGTGTAATCTTTTAAGTGCTACAGCACAGCAGAAAACCATTGACTGAATACATAAAAGGGTGTAATACTAACGTTGTGTTTAGTTACTTTCTTCAGTATGCAAGACAAAACGAGACAAAAACTTAGAGACATAATAAAACAAAAATTGAAAATAGTAAGTTTAGTTATGATGGACAAAACAGATAAAATTGTCTTCGTCTTAAAGACAAAAATGTACTTGGTTGCAGTTGACGGAATATAAAAACAATGTCAATGACTAAAATATCCTGTAGCATAATATGATTAAAAATATGTAATTCATTGATTATTTTAAAATGAATAATTTGTATTAGTAAAAAAGTTAACAAATAATAATAATAATAATAAGAAATTAATTTCTTATAATAATAACAATAATAACGATGATGATAGAAGAAGAAGAAAAGGAAGAAAATTAATAATAATAAGGAATTTAATAACCACAATAATAATAAGAAAATTAATTATGAATAATAATAAAATTAATAATAATAAGAAAATTAATTTTGTATAATAATAATAATTTTAATTTTATATAATAATAATAATAATAATGAGCTTAATAATATAATTAAGAATAAAAAAATTCTTATATGGGGGACGGATATTTCTGGCATTTCCTTATGTGTTATTTTTGTCCTTAGGATAAGAAATCTTGTACCACAGTCTTGAAAGGAACAAAAAATTTATGTCCTTGTCTTCTAAAAACGAAACAAAAATGAGTGAGGGCAACAAGCAAACACTACAGGACAGAACTTTTAAATCCCTATCATCCGTCTACACCTATGAGGACATGAACCAGACGCAACGTAAAAGAAAGCTCATGGAAGTCAGAAGTAGAAGGTTAGACGGTCAAGTCAAGTGGATTCTCCTCTCCCAGCGAAAATTAAGAACTTGTAAATTAAACAATCACAAATGCTCTTCAAAAAACAATGGAGGTAATAAACATGGTGGCATTTGCTCTCTTCTTTACTTGGGTGGTCCCAATATAGCCTGGAATTGGCAGCCTATCAAATCCAGTGACCAAACAAACTAGAATACCAGATTCTTCTTTCTTTCTTTCTTTTTTCTCTTTTGTTGCTAAGAATTTCCAACTTTCAACGACAACGTTCACGACTATTTTTGCCATAAAATCTATGTTGAGTTGACTACAGCTACAGCATCTACAACAAAATGAAGGTATAACCTGCAAAAGTAAAAATTAATAAACAAAAATCTGTTGTGTTATTTCGGACCTATTAAAACAATAACTATATTCACTATCAGGTATTTAAAATTTTACAAGTATAGGATAGGAAAGATGCACTTTACCACTTAGTTAAAAACGAAATATTACTTCATTTGCTTGCTGTAAACTCATATTCTTGCAAACCGGGCAATCTTGGAGAGTACTGTCCTTAAACTTCGGATGCCAGCTCCAGATTTTGAGCTCACCATCATCTGGAGTAGAAGTATCATATTGCCAGACTACATCAATCATAATAATAAAAGCTAATTAACTAGCTCAACAAAACAGATTGATCTATCATCATACCACGGGCTGAACCATAGACTTGTTTGCCTTGAGGCTCTGCAAAAGGAAAGTTAGTTTTAAAAAAAAATTGTTCTCAAAGAAGATATTCATGAAATTTTGGAGAGAACATGACATCTAGAAATGTGAGAATTCACCTCTTCAATCTGCATAGCACGGCGTGCAACATCTATAGGGAACACTAAGTCCGTCTTCGTTAACACGACCTGATATTTAGTCTGCGATCTGTTGTAATATTAAGGACATAAGAAATATAATATGTACTCACATTCTGCATCAATAGTCAAGACTAGCAGTTCCAGTAATTTGACAACAACCAGCTAAAAGAAGCACTAGACAAGTAGGTAAGAATCTGTAACAATACTCATCCCCACCACTCAAAATAATTCTTTTTTTTATTGAACAGTACTTTCCAGTAATTTTTGACAGTAACCTCAAATATATTTATGAATGAATGAAGAAACTAGCATTGCCTACTATAGATTAAGATAACCTTAATTGAGAACTTTCTGCCATCAAAACAAGAAGCAAGCAAGCAAGAAACAAAGAAACTAGACAGGGATGTAAACACAAGGT
Organism: Erythroxylum citrifolium; assembly: GCA_026284465.1. Classification (NCBI taxonomy): domain Eukaryota; kingdom Viridiplantae; phylum Streptophyta; class Magnoliopsida; order Malpighiales; family Erythroxylaceae; genus Erythroxylum; species Erythroxylum citrifolium. The sequence goes on from JANKOE010000205.1 coordinate 9,073,979, forward strand.
AAAAATTAAAAACAAATGGACTGATCCACAAAAACAGCGGAAAGTTTTTGCCAGTGAGTCAGTAAGATGGATGAAATTGTTTCTCTGGTAGTCATCCACCCAGCTAACACACTGTATGCAAGTGCTTGAATATTTTGTCATTGTAGTAAATAGGTATACAACATAATAGCCTTCAAACTATGTAAGAAAAGTCGCAACTTTCAATTCTAATTCCAATTTGCATACCTTTCCATCAAATGAATTAGCTCATTATCTCTCGGCTTCATGCCCCATTTCGTGTCAATCAGAAGGCATACTCGTTTTAAACCAACTCTTGTTGAAACATACTCCTTCACCTACAAAGATTAGCAACATTCAAGTTTAAACATAATCACATATAATAGGACTAGGATACGAAACATTTAGCACTGTGATGCACATATAAAGATTAGATGGCAACAAGGAGTAGACATATTCTTTGCAAGTATTTTAAATACAACATGGCCTATCATTTTCTGGTTTTAAAAATTACAGCCCTAAACTATAACTTCGCTGCCAAGTTCTCCTGGCATCCCAATAGTTTGTATGAATTAGAATAAATAAGCTTTCAGTGTTCCATTACAAATTATTTTAAATAGCAGACCTATTCAATAACATGAGATATTTTGAATCATCATGTCACTATTCAGATAAAGGAAGATTAAACTGATGAAACAACTATAAGGAGTAGCTCCACATCGTTGATTCAAAAACTACAGGATTAAGTAAAGCTAATTTAACAAGCACTAGTACATGCAATTACTAACCACAAAATGACAACTTTATACATTGCCTCCTGAAGCAATTCAAGTTTCTCATGTAGTATCGTTTCCTTCTTTAATTAAAACTTCTCTCTTGTCATTTTTAGATGGGCTGTTAGGACCAAGCAACCCTTCCTTTGTCAGGAAGCAGACACTCTGACAACCTGAAAGGTATATGCCCCTAATACCTACACAAAAACCGAAAAAAAGTTCTTTTCTGCTCATACAATAAGGAAATAGATGTCCCCTCCATGTATATACTTACAAGGTCCTCCCAAGCATCCTTCACCTCTTCTTTTGCATAAGCAAAGCCATATCCAGGCAAATCAACCAAGCAGAGTTTTGAACCCAACTTGAAGAAATTAATTGTCTGTAGATGAACCTTCACCATATCAAATAAATTTCTTACAATGATAGATTCAAATTATAATGCCCAAGAAAATTTTAGCACCTGAGTCAAGCCAGGTTTGTCTGACGTGCGTGCGACACCCCATTGTCTGGTAAGTGAATTAAGTAAAGATGACTTCCCCACATTTGACCTTCCTAATGAGAGCCATCTAATTCAGTAGATGCCTTGTCGTTTTATTTTTCAAAATACGGACAAGTGCACAGGTCAACAATTAAAACATTCTGATTATACAGGAACTAACTTCTCCGTTCTACTAATCAATGACAACCACTGAATGCACAAAGAAACACATAGACAAGTCTAGTGCACTATTCTGTTTATCAAAGCTCTAATTGGTTCAATAATCAACAATATGAAAACAAATAATCTGTTTTAATAATGAGGATGGACAATATATAAGACTTAAGCATAAACTTCAAAAAGGTTATACTTGGGCAATTATTTGAAGTCATCAATTCCAATTAACGTAACACAGAAAATTATTACCCACGTAAAAAAAAAACAACTATACCATTAAGAAAATCACAAATATCTTCTAGAGTTCCAGTAAAGAAAAATGAAAAGAATGGGAATTAAGGAAAGGATGAAGCATGTGTATAATTTGATCACATGGATAAATTAAAAACAAAATATTTACCTGCAAATGCAATCTCTGGAATATCAGGAGCAGGGATGGAAGATGATAATTTCGCAGCAGCAAAAAATTCCAGTTTGTTCCTAAAAATCTGTCAAAGGATAAATCACCAAAGCTAATTTGATTTAAACACTCAAAGAAGCAGCAGTTCACAGTTAGAGAAAGGAAAACTTTACCACACTAATAACGGTACAAATGGAAATATTCAACCCAGAAGAGGCGGGGGGGGTGGAAGATGTTTCAAGATACACAAGCACTTACATTTTCTTCAATTCGTTCTCTCTCAGGACTTGTTGAGAAAGGGACATTATCTAGTGGTGCAGATAACTCAATATTGTAGCCTTTCCTTTTCAGCTCAATCAAACGCCTACGTCCTAACAACTGGCAGTTAAATTATGTGATTAAAACAATTTCAACCTAATCTAGAATTGAAAAGTAAAAACATATAATTAATGCTTATGTAGCATACATTATCTTCCACAAAGGAAAGGATGGAAGGACTAGGCTGTATTGCTCGGAACTGTGCATTTTTTGAAAATTTACTATCTTCCTCTACCTCTTTTTTCTTCTGTTTTGTACTTTCTGGAAATCAATAGAAAGATTAGTGGCAAAGAGATCAGAAATGTAATGCTAGCAAAAGTAGCAAGATAAGGAAAAGTAGAAACTGACCAAAATGCAACCCATCTTTCCAACTAAATTGCTAAACTATTAAAAGACTAGTTAATTCTCATATCTGATAAGACAACTTCAAATCACATCCACCTTGATTCTCACATAAAGTGAGAAAGAGGATGGATGTAGATAAAACTAATTCAAAGAACAATTAATAGCATGAACATAAACATTTGATCCCCTGAAAAATTGCTGCATTGTATTTACCAAAAAAATTGCTGCATTGTGTAACATATTGAAGTCATAACGCCATCATCAGATAATCTGGAAGCAATTAGTAGGAATGGAATACTCTATTATACAATAGGGAAGATGTAGAACACATGTCATACGCCAGAGTTATCAATCTAATTCCTACCCTTACCAGTAATTCCGTCGTCCAGTCGCTTATTTGAGGTATCATATGGATCTAACCGTATAACACGCTTTTTTTTCTTGGGCTGATCATCTGGAACCTCTGAGTTACTATGAGCAATGCCTTTTTTGTTCCGAATAGATTTCTTGGCAGAGCTTGAAGAAGATGTGTCAACATATTTACTTTGATCTTCATCTACGCTCTTACTTAAGCTGGATTTTCTTTTAGTGTGTTTCTTTAATAAACCATTTCCATCGTAATCTAATCTACCTGCTTTCTTTGATTTAGAGCTACCACTGACGGGTTCTCCACTCCCTGCTGCATGTTTAACTTTGCGAGACAGACTTCCTGTCTCCTTATAGCCATCCTCTGGCCTACTAGCAATCCAAATGGAGCGAGGAGGATCATTGTTCTTTCTTCCTTTGAAAGAACCACTTTTCACTTGAGTATGCCCTTTCTTAGATTCAAGCTTTCTCGTATCACCTACACCTTCCTCCGCGTAGATTCTCCTTCTTTTCCTATCAGAAGCAACGAGTTCAAACTTCTCCTTCATAGAAACCTCACTTTCACTTCCTTCTTGATCAGTACCTGAATCTTTTTTACTTCTTACTCTCGATTTAACTCTTTTCTTCACAACATTCTCTCCACGCAATTTCTTATTGAGCTTTATAGACATCCTATGGTAACACTTTAAGCCTTACAAATCAGCAAACTAAAACCCGCTTACACCGCAGGCCTAATAAATCAATGTCGAAATGTGTGTTTAAGAGCCAAACTTGAAATTTCAGCAATGGACATGATTTTTCAGAAGCTGACAACAGCAAGCAATATTCACTGTAAGCTCGGAACCACAAAAGACACCAACTCAACAAAGAATAACCCAACTCTCTCAGCTCCTAATCATTATAACCCAAAAAACAGAAACCAAAGCATGAGTGCATGTGCTCAACAAATAGCTCGTCTCCCCCCTATTCCTCAACAGCCCAAACAGCAAATGAAGTGCTGAAAAACTCGATAAAGAAAAAAGGAAATAAAAACTCAAAATGTAAACAAAAATACAAAAAAACAGTACAGTATCTTTCTCATCAGGTTGCTTTTGCTGGGTCTTTGTAGATTTATCTCGTTCATTATAACTGGTTCACTCGTGTCGATGCCAACCCTACCGACATTTCCCTCCTGAAGCGTGCGACTATTTTTCTACGGGCCTTGAATTGTAGGCTTGCTTACAAGGCCCCAAGAAGGAAACGATCGTTTCTGTTTGCGGCAAAAAAAGTCGTTTTAATTCTGAAGTTTAAATTAAATTAAGCTCTAACTAATTATTAAAAAAGCTTTAATATTTTTAAATTTTGTAAATTTAAAAATATTATTGGAAGCTAGTTTGGTTCGCTAACGGATCTCTCAAGGCCTCCTTTATCCTTTACATGGTCGTTTAAGCAAAATTTGATGACCATGGATAGATTAAAAGGCAACCAAAGTAGCATCAATAAGCTATGCAATCAATTCCTTGTAGTACCATCCATCAACTTTCACACATGTTGCTTCTCTTCAGCTTTCTAGAACCAATTTCTTCAGTTATGTAAGCTCTCCTTTTTTTTTATACAAGGGAAAAAAACTAAAACACCAAAAAACAAACTAGCGCAATCTTATGTTGTATATTGCGCCTTGCCTATCTCTCTGATAGAGATCCTGAGTAGGCAGCGGAGGTTCCTGAAGAAAATGAATGCTTGGGCGGGCTATGAGGGCTAGTACGACTAGGTTATCTACGCTCTGGTTCTCTTCACGATGCACGTGCTAGATGTTGACCTCCCAATCTCAGTTGAGCAGATCGCGGATACCTGCCAACAATAAATGATTCGGATCAATCGTGGTAATGGGAGATGATAGAATGTTAATGACTTCTAAGGAGTCCACTTCTAATATGATCCTGTGATAAGCCAGCGACTAAGCCAGTATGAGGCCCGAGTGGACTCCCCAGAGTTCTGCTGTTAAAGGCGAACCGTTTCTAATGTGTTGGAAAAACTCTCCACAGCACTTGTCGTGCTAGTCTCTAATTAGACCACCCGCAATAGCGGTGACGGCTCCCTGTGTAAATGCGCTATCCGTGTTGATTTTAAGCCATGTTTCTGGCGGTTTAGTCCATCCCACTAGGCTGCCTACTGAGAGGCCCTGGTTCGGGAACACACAGCTTTCCACTGCTCTCGCCCTGGCTATCCACTCTACGTACTCCAAAACTACATGCAAAACTACATGCAGACCGTTTTCTGGCCAAACAAACTCCGCTTCAAAAATACTTTTGTTGTGTCAAGTCCAAAGCATCCAGCATGTGACTCCAAAAATGGTAGGCCAATCTCGATGTACCACCGGCGAGTGCTTCCTAAGGTTGGATTTCACCCAGATCCCCTCGTCATGATGGAAAAACTCCGTATTTACGAGCTCTCTTTCTTTGCAAGTAATTGCCCCGTTTCATATATTAGACTGAACAGGTTAGATTTACTCACAATCGGACTTTATAGCTTTTAGGTTGGTCTTAAATTGTGGCACTTAAGCTATGTTTGACTAGGTGGTTATTAATAGAATAGAATGTAATGTAATATTATTCCATCGTTTGAGATGACGGTTTATAACAAAATGAATATAATATAATAGAAGGGAAGGGTTTCACATTACATCTTATTATATTTTAAACAGTAAAAATAAGTCACTTTCGATTTGGAGGGTTTAGGATGAAATGAAAAATGATAAACAATATTTCACTATATTACATGATGAACCTTTCTTCTAAACAATATTTTATTATATTACATTATGAATCATTTCATCGCTTCTAAACAACAATTTTCTAATATTACATTAATTTATATTTCATTTCATTATAAATCATTCCATTAAAAACTTTACGTCCAATTAACACATACCCTTATTTTAATAGTCTATAGAAGGAGAGAAACTTCAACATATTCAAAGCGCTACTCAACTTATCCAAGTACTTACTCATCCTTACAAGGGATTAAACAGGTTATTCTTGCACATAATATCCATCTAACCATGAGTTATGGGATTGCAGCAAATTGGGTATTCACCTAACCTCTTATTCATAGTTCCTGTATGTTGCTTTTCTAGCTGTTGTTCGATTGCTTAGCTTTTAGTTGTATTGCTCATTAATTATAATAGCTTGTGATCTTCTTTACTTGTTGTAACTTGATACTGGTTTTAGGATTTCCCAAACCATGCATTATTCTTTCTTTTTTTTAAAAATCTTATTGTCAAACCATTACTACTTTCTCCACCTCGCTTCCTATAATGGCATTGTATACATTGATTTAGGGAGAAGATGTAAGGATTTTTAAAGTGAAATTGATTTAAAAATTAGAGATTTAGACCTAATTATTGGTTATGTGTTAATAATAGAGTCGTGCTAATTAAGATGACATTAATAAGATCCCTTGAAGACAAAGATTTTATTAAGAGGGCGTTTGGTTTGAGGGTTTGGGAACGAAGGAATGAAATAATTGTAAAAAACAGTATTTGCTTTGAGGTTTTCAATTCCAAGGGAATGGATTTATCCCATTAAATTTGGGAATATACTAAACCCACCAAAGGGGGTAGGTATCGAGTTTTCATTCTAATCTAAGTTTTTATTACATTTATTTTTTACTCTTTTATCCTCAGCTTTTGCCCTACTATTCTCTTTACTTCCTTATCACCTCTCAATTCCTTACGATCTCTCATCCTGCCTTATCGCGTCTTATCAACGAAGGAATTTTTTGTTCTGCGCCTCTAGGTATGTGTTTTTGAAATCCCTCGTTTTATTTTGATGTTAAATGAACTGGATAGAACTTAGTTTCATCTCATTGTAATTGGGGCTTTTGCTCCATTTTTTTCTTATATATTCTCGTTTTATGATTTAATCAAGAGAAAACCAATCTGCTATATGGTTTAATGATGTGAAAGTGCATATGGTTATAGATTGAACGAGAATTATAAAACCAATCTGCTCCTTTTTTTTTCCTTATAATTGTTTTGTGATTTAATTTGAAATTTCGTATATGGTTTTAACTCTTTAAAAAAAAGGAAAAATACATAGTAAATCGTCTTCTGCGTTGGTGTTTGTTTATTTATTTTGTAAAGCTCTTAATAGCTTTCAAGAACAACGAAACAGAAACACTTTTTACAGTTTTTAACCTTCGTATAAAAACGCAAGCTCCAATAAACATATGAACGGCAAATTATTTTCATTTTTATTGAGGGTAAAAACGGTATTGTATTATCTTTCATTCCCGTTAATTTAACAAACCAAACAACATTATGAGTATTAATACAGAAACTCAAGTTACAAACTAAACATCATTTTTTTATTTTCATACCCATCCTCATCTCCTTCTACTATTATACTAATATTTATAGTCAACCTCATGCTCAAACCAAACACCTAGTAAACAATCGACGATCATATCATAAGATTTTATTAAACAATCGATGATCATATCATATTATCAATTAAAAATTAAATTCAATAAATTTTAAAATTATTTTTAATATTCTAAAATGTTAAATTTTTATTTAAATTTCAGTTAAAATTTTATAATATATTTTTTTTTCTTAATCTGTAAATCAAACTTTGTTTAAAAAGTATTAGAAAATAACTAACATTTTCTAACCTTCCTATATTCAATCTTAAACTAGCGAAACTCTTTAAGATTTCATCATATTTTGGTTGACATGGACATTTTCCTTATTCTACCAACATTTTACCAATTTTTTGTTGACATGATCATTTTTTGACATTGATAAATCGCACCACTATTTACTAGACGGGAATTAGCTACCTTCAAGCATCTTTTGTTGCTTCTTTTGCCAATCTGCTAAGTTCCATAGCTCTTCTTCTTCTCTCTTTACTTTCCTCTTCTGCACTCATTAGCCTCTCAACAGCCTTCTTAACATCTTCCCTTTTCATCAGTAATCTCGTCTTCTCCTCGTGTCCCTATTGCACAGCAGAATCTGTTCCAACCTTACCAATGCTCAACACTTCAATGAATAGCTTTTCCATTAAAAATTTACTCTCTAAAAAGTGGCCATGCAACCATAAACATGCCAGCTCATAGGAATTCTAAGGTTTGATTCCAACTGCAATGTATTTAAAATAATCCAAATGCAGGATACAACAACACCACAACTTGTAATAGCAATCTTGAAATGTCAAAAAGCACGACAATGACTTAAATTTTGCTTCTAATAGTAAATTAAATTTTAATGTTGTGAAGTATTCGAATTAAATCATGTCATTTCAAGAATGTTTATATTAAATCTTACGTGAACATAAAAGATGATAAGAATATAATGTTGTAAGTTTTCTGCCATATTATTATTAATGTGACAACAATTTAAAATATTTTAATATTATCGTAGGTTTTGATGCCATTTATTTAAAATTAGTTATTAAAATATTTTTATAAATTAAATATAATTAACCCAATTAATTAATTAACGAATTAACTTTAAATATAAAAGGCCCCAAATCCCCCTTCTCACTGCACCATCTTCTCCGCCACAGTTCAGTGCCGTCACAAAATAGAGAAACTTCAAAAAAGGCATAGTGGTGTGAGAAATCAAAGAGATGGAGAAGAGATAAGGAGAGGCAACAAGAAGATGGTGGGTGCGAATGGGAGATAGGTTAGTGAAGGTGGAGGAAATCAAAATGGAGATGGTGAGAAAGATCGAAAGTGCAAGAATGGAGATGGAGATGGAGATGGAGACGGAGACGGAGATGGAGACGGAGCCAACAGAGATATTATGGAGTAAACAAAGGCCCAAGAATTTGGGATCACTGGACTCCTCATAAATTGCAAAAGATTGGGAAATTAATCATCAACTAGTTCTGAACCCCGTGCTTTGCACGGGTTGTTACAAAGCAAATAATGAATTTTAACTACAAATTGAAAGGCAAACACAAGTACAAAATTAACATATTGCATGTCATAAAATAAGATTATGAAAAAATAGGAATCTGACAAACAAAATGAATCCAAAAATATGAGAGCCATATTTATACAAGTACAAAAGATAGATAGTTTACTATTCAAGTACAAAATACTTGCAGACTCCAAAATAGATAGATAGTTAACCAAACAAAAAGTAGATGACAAATTGGTCATTCTTCAACATTTGACAGTTAAGTTAACTTTTCTCTTTTGATTTTGGTGGTCAACTTGGTTGAAGACATTTGTGGTGATATTAAATCACATAA
>JANKOE010000205.1:9119962-9141714 GCA_026284465.1 Erythroxylum citrifolium
GAAAATGAAAATTGAAAATATATGCAAAAAATCAAGATAGAAAACAAAAAACTGTTTTTTGAAAGTAAACGCACCCTAAAAATTTCCATAATTTGGCTAATTTTCATAGGCATTTTGTTAAGGTTTTGAGCACAGTTTGTTGCACCTTTAATTAAGATAGTCATGAAAAGTGTAGGATTTAACAATGGTGATGATCAACAGAGAGATTTTAACTTATTGAAAGAGAATTTAAAATTGGCTCTTTCATTAACTTTACTTCACTTTATAGCTACCTTTAAGATTGAGGGTAATGCTTTAAATATAGGAATTGCTACAGTTTTGATGAAAGATAGGAAATCAATAGTATTCCTTAATGAGAAGCTTAGTGGGGCAGCCTTGAACTACCTAACTTATGATAAGAAATATATGTATTGGTAAGGGCATTAAAGCCTGGGCAACACTATTTATGGCTTAAAGAGATTATGATACATATGAATTATGAATCATTAAAATATATTCAAAGTCAAAGTAAGTTAAGTATGAGACGTGTCATGTGAGGAATTCATTGAATTTTTTTCTTATACAGTGAAATATAAACAAGGTAAGAAAAATATAGCTGTTGATGCATTATCTAATAGGCATACTTTGTTACTAAATTGATGGTTTTCAGTGTATTAGAGATTATATATTAATCTTGATTTTGAAGTTGTGTTTAACGTATATGAAAATTCTACATAAAATGTTTATAGACATAAAAGATACTTGTTTAGAAAGAAATGATTATGTGCACCTCATAGTTCTTTAAGAGAGTTATTCGTAAGAGAATCATATAGGGAGGTCTAATAGGTCATTTTAGAGTCAACAGAACCATTGAGGTTTGAATTAACATTTTTTAGCCACATACGAGGAAAGACATAGAGAGTGTGTGTGAAAGATGTGTTACATATAGGCAAGTCAAATCTAGAGTGCAACCCCATAAATTATACATGCTTTACTTATATTCAGTGGATCATAGTTAAAATTTTTGATAAATTTTACTTTGGGTGTATTTAGGTCTAAAAAATATATGGATTTGGTTTTTTTATTGGTGGATAGGATTTTTAAAATGTCACATTTCATCATATTTCTTAACGAATGATGTATCCTACATTGTTGAATTATTTTCTAATAAGATTGTTAGATTGTCTGGAACTTATAGAACCATTATTTCATATTGGAATCAAGTTCTTGAGTTATTTTTCAAAAAACTTTGTGGAGAAATTTCAAAACTTAGTTGCTACTTTCTACAACTTGTCATCCACAAATCATGATCAAACTATTAGTAAAATCTTAAAACCTGAGAAGAGACTTTACCTTTTATTAAATTTGCTTATAATAGGACTATCTATAGTGATATTAGTTATGTTCCTTTTGAAAATGTTTATGGATTTAACATATTATCTCTTTTATCTCTTATGTTTATTCCTTTAGATGAAAGCGAAAGCTTTGATTAAAAAAAAAGAAATTTGAATAGGTGAAAAAGCTACATGAGAAGGCAAAATTAAGCATTGAAAAGAGGACCTTATAATATATAAAAACAAGCTAAAAAGGAGAAAAATAAGTGATATTTGAACCTGTAGATTGTATTTACGTATTAAGGAAAAACAAATTTTCCAATCAAGTGCAAGTCTATGCTGCAATCAAGAGAAGATAAAACTTTTCAAGTAGCGAAAAGATTGAACAACAATACTTAAAAGATCGATTTGCCAAATGAGTATAATGTTCGTACTACTTTTAATGTTGTTGATTTATCTCTTTTTAATTTGGTAGATGAAGATGTTAATTTAAGGATAAATCCTTTTCAGAAGAGGGAAAATAATGAGAATAAAGCATCTACTTTATCTACACGAGTTTCTAAGTAAGGGAGGTAAGAAGAGGGGTTTGGACATATTACAAATAGTTCAAATCAAGCACTAAAAGTTCCTAAAAATTAATTGGAAAATATTGGAGTATCATTAAGAAGGAGTGCAACAAAAATGGTCAAAGAAGCCCTTTATGACTTAATGGTGTATCTTTATGCAACGAGTGAAACTTTACTTCTTTAATGGACTAAATTCAAGCCTATAATATTAATTCAAATGAAGGAGCAAGTTATAAAAAAGAAAACAAAATGTAATTGATGCTGATATTACGTTGACATTCGACTCCAATCTTTAGAACTTAGAGAAACATAAGTAAATGAGTGTCGGAATAGTACTGATTGATGTTATACTTATCCTTGTTGAGCAACAAAAAAATTTTAGAAGCTAACTAGTGGTAATGTGAATGCTAGTCTAGTGTGAAACACGTGGATTAGATCTTTTAAATTTTGAATTTTAGATTTTTTAGATAAGAGTTAACTTTTTGAAACTTATTTAGTTCTTATCTTAAAACAAGGGTTTTTAGATAAGAAATAGAGTCTACAAGAAAAATAATATTTTTCTATTATTTTTCTTGTAGACTCTATTTCTTAGTTATTTTTATACCTATAAATGCTTCTTATTAATGTAATTGACATATTGTATCATTAATTAATAAAAAATACTAAGAGGTGTTTTCTTCATTCTTTGATTAGAGAAACTCTCGTTTGGAGTTCTATAATAACTTGTGATCTTATTTAACTTGATGGTAATGTTCAGTTTTTTTATAATTATGGAATTTCATTTTCTTCTTTTGTATTTCTCGTCCATTTTATTAAATTAAACTTGTTTACATAGAATGATCCTTGTTCTTTGTTGATCATATTAGTATTAAGTCTCACTAGTCATATTAATAAGGGCCATACTAATATATTTTATAAAATTATGCAATTTATATTAGAAAAGAGATATTATGATAATTCTTTGGAGGATCTTGTGTGAAAAGGATATTGTCACATATAGATCTACTCTTAAAGAAGCTTTCGATGACTTAATATTGGATCTTTATACAGTAAGGGGACTTTTCATACTTCAAAGAATAAATTCAAGCTCATCACATAGATCCCAGTGAAGAAGTAAGTTATGAAAAAAGGAAATAGAAAGTAACTGACACTAGTGTCATGTTAATATCCAGCCCAGTCCTGCAGGAATTCATAAGCTAAATTAAACAAAAAAAAAGTTATTGTGCTTTTGCAAAAAGAAAAACTATTGTTATTAAAAATCTTTTACTTTATATCAAAAAAATCTTTTACTAAATAAAATCATAGTTTTTAATTTATTTCAGTAAAAACACGGCTTTAGTATTAATTAATTACAACAATGTTAATTTTATGAGTGGATCATATCAAAAGTCATATTTTGATGATTAAAAAACGTCTTGTAACATATTTTACAATTTTTGTTTCAAGGATTTAAAGCTCAATATTTGTTTATCACAATCCAACAACAAATAATCTTATATTGGAAAACCTAGGCGTTACTTACTTTGAAAAAGAACTCCTATTCTCATTTTGAAATAATTTATACGTATTAAATAAAAATTATGAGTTTAAAAATAGTAGTAAATGGAATAAAGATTTTTAAAATTACTCCATACCATAATTAATTCTCCCACTATTTTAAATATTCATATGAAAAATTTAAAAATATAATATATGTACAAGCAATATAAATATTAGTTAATTTGTAGGACGAAACTGTAATGCTCATTTTAACCATTATTTATATTTTCAAAAGTCTATTTAATAATTTGAAAACAACATTGCAATCATAATTTCTCATTTTAATTATCATCATTTGGATATTAAAAGCCTGAATAAAACACATTAATATGATTATTTGTAAAAATATAAAAGATTGATTCAATAAACAAGTTAGACTAATTAGCAGAAATGATTAAGAATAAGCTGGAAATTTCAAACTCTTCTCTGCGTGCGATCAATTCATGGACTTACTTGTTTTCTGTAAAATTCTGACACAAGTTAGTGACACTGATAGCATTTTAAGTAGTAGCTTGCATACACTATCAGAGCGAAGAAATGAACTTCCCTACGCTAGCTGTCAAATTACTGGTGGAAGGCATAGTACTAAATCAATCAACCGAGGTCGTCTCTTCGTCCCTATTTATTGGGGTTTCTTCTCTTGGTGGCTCTGGACAGCTGGGTTTGCCGTGTGTTGTCGGTGTTCTTTGGCTAAGCTCCAGGTTTGCTACTACTTGTTCTCGCCCTCTCTGCTTGGGTTCTCTCTTCCCTACTTTGGGCGGTTGGCTGTGGCGTTCTCGTCCCTCTTCCTGGGGGCTTCTCTTCTTCTTGCTCTGGCAAAAAAAAGCTATTGTCAAAATAAAGATGTTAGTTTTGTTAAGAGTAGAAAGTGTTCCCAAGTAACCGGGCCAAATGATTGTAGAATCTAAAAGATGTAGGTAAATTGGCATAGCAAGAACGTGGGTTGAAATATTTATATTTCTTGGAAGAAAAAATTAAAGCCGATAAACCAGGATCTAGTTCGTTGTTGGAAGCAGGAAGCTAAGAACTGTTTCATGCTAAACTCGCGTAATAAACAGTGACAGATAAAAAACATTTACAGCCATTATCTCTTCATGGAGTGCTGTCACAACTTACAACCCTTTGTAGTTTGTAAAGCCAGACGAAACGGGCTAATTTGCTAAAGATAGGTTTTTTTTTTTTTCTCCTCAGGATACGAAACAAGCAATAATGGTCCGAAAGCATTATAAATATGTTGGCCAATCCGGAGTGAAACATCACCAGCTAAAAGTGTTACATTGACTAGTGCATACAATACAAGCAATTGAAAAATGGGTTTCACAAATCCTCTTTTCACAGGGAGCATGTTTTTACTAATTCTGGGACTTGCTAGTTCATGCAATGCACAGCTATCTGCTTGTAAGTTTGAGGCAATTTTTCAATTCGGGGATGAACTTTCAGACACAGGAAATTCCATTCAGGACTTCTCTTGGGCACGTCATGCTCGTTTGCCCTACGGCCAAACAATGAATAAGGCCACAGGCAGATCCTCAGACGGGTTGCTCATAATTGATTATTTTTGTAAGGATATTCATTCTATCCTATAGCTAAGAAGATGCTACTGTCATTTCTATCCTACTTATGTCTGGATTATATAACTTATGCAGCTGAATCTGCTGGTCTCCCGTATCTGGATCCAATCGAGAAAAGGACAGGATTCAACTACACCCATGGAGTAAACTTTGCAGTGGCAGGTGTTACCGCGATGTCTGCTGGTGAGCTGACCAAATTTAATTTGCTAGCCAACTGGACTTCAAATTCTTTGGACGTACAACTTAGATGGTTCGATGAATTCTTGAAGGCAACATGTACTGACAAAGGTAATCACATTTCAATGAGTACAGAGCATTGAAAATTATTTGAATCATGGTTTCACTTGCGGTTTTGTTATCTGGGTTAGATGCTTGTTCTAAGAAGATCAAATCGTCGCTCTTCGTGCTTGGTGAGATCGGAAGCAATGACTATAATTACGCCTTCTCTAGGCAGGATAAACACATGAGTCCTGAGGAGGTGAAGAAAACCATGGTTCCCGTTGTCGTAAAAGCTATTAGTGAAGGTGTTAAGGTAAGTGAATACATCTTTTGTTTTTTTGGTTACAAAGTGAATACATCTTTTGATTGGCTTATTATTGCACCTGAACCTGAACCTCATCAAATGACAAATATGAATTGCCTGGCCTCCCTCAGCATCTTATAAGCCGTGGTGCCGTTAGAATCGTGGTTCCAGGAATTTTCCCCCTGGGATGTTCACCTTACTTCCAGACATCTTTCAAATCCAGTCCAAATAATGCTAAAGATAAATACGGCTGCCTCAAGGAGTACAATGACGCCATAATGTACCACAATGAACAGCTCCAGAAGGCAATTTTAGAGATTCAGGGCTCAAACCCTGGAGTTCACATCTTGTACGGTGATTTGTATGCAACTTACATCTATGTTCTCGAAAATGCGCAGAAATTGGGTCAGTCGATCTGTTATTAGCTAAATGAATGTATACATATATCCCATACACACCCTTTAATGCTTCAACTCTCTCTTTAATGGTTCAGGATTTAAAGAGACGCTTAAAGCCTGTTGCGGATCAGGAGGTGGTCCCTATAATTTCGAGTGGGGTGCCCTGTGCGGAGACAAGAGTTCTACTGTTTGCTCTAACCCCAACGAGTACGTGAGCTGGGACGGACAGCACATGACCCAACATATGCACAAGTTCACCTCCGAAGTCCTCATTACTGACCTCACCCCCAAGCTTCAATGCGGCTCTTCGCCCGCGGGGAAGAAGGAGCTGTAACTTCCAACATCAGCGCCTATCAGCTTTCAACGTCATCACATCTTCCGCCATCCGCCCACTTTTATTCCTTTTTTTTCCCCCTTAATTCTGTTGTGTAATAATTGTTGACATCAGCTTCAAATAAGTTTACTATTAGTAATAATTGTTCACATCAGTTGGTGTCGAATATTCGAAATTTTGTTTTAGGAGCTCGAAAGAAATTGACTCGAGTAGAGAATCAAATTCTTGAATAAATTCAGAATTAAAGATTCGGATCTTTTTCGATTTCTAATTTAATTTCTTTTAAACTTTTTATACACAAGTTAAAATAATTTTTAAATTTCGAACCAACCAATGAATTTAAATAAATATATCTAAATCAGTTATTATTTGAAATCTTAAACTTAAATAATATAAATTTTAAGAACTTTTAAAAAAATTCAAACACTAAAATTTTAAATATTAAATTTAGCTACTATTTTGCCTAAACTTTCTTCTCTAGGAGATTGTGCATGATCATAGGATGAAGAGCAAAAGGTTTTTTTTTTCCCTTTGGTGAAGAATTATCATTCTAATTAGCGTGATCCACTTAGCATTATTTGATTTTTACCTTTAACTAATGCATGAAATGCAAGCCTTCAAATTTAGGTTGCAGTCCTATTAAAATGTTGTGGAGGGTTAATGTTAAGCAACGCTTACATTAAGCATAAAGATAAATGTGTGTTATGCGTAAACTAAAGGATTTAATAAATTTTAAATATGAAATTGCTCCTTGTACACGAGTAGACTCGTATTATACATATAATTGATGAAGAGAGAGTTGAGCGTTACGAAGAATTCACCAATTTACATTTACCCCAAAGTTAGGGCTTGAAACGTTAAAGCCCAATCTGATGGGAATCTGTTGGCCATAAAACCCTAACCCTAGTCACCGATAACCGGTTTTTGTCTCCTCACTTCGCTTACCTTAAGCCTTTGTTTGGATGTAAGGAAAGCAAGGGAATTGCATTTCTCTTGGTTTCCATTGTTTGGATAAAATTAAACAAAGGGAAAGAGAAAGAATGGAGCGGAATAGGAGAGAAATTTGGTCTAAAAACATTTCCCACCAAATTGGTAGGAAAGGAGGGGAAATGAAAGACAAGATAACCTTACTATAAGTAAATTATCATTATATCCTTATTAAATCTAACAAGTAAAGATAAACAAGTTCTATAATCAAGGGTATAAAAGTCTTACAAAATTCTCTTCAATTCAATTCCTTCCTTTAATAAATTAAGAAAACAAACAAGAGAAAGGAAATCAAAATTTCTCTTCCATTCTTTTCTCTTCCTTTTCCCTCAATATTTCCTTTTCTTTCCCTTGTACAATTAAGGATCCAAACAAAGGCTTAAGACATGTACGTAATGAATGTTAAAATCACCAACAACCTCTAGCAAATTCTAGAGTGTGCTGAACCTCTCTCTAAAAGTGAAGCTCACTCTAGAAGTTTCAATAAACTGGCATAGTTCGTAGTGAGGAATAAATGGATTCCCCAACTTCAGCTTCTATATAAACATGAATCCTCTCCTTTATCTTTTTTTGCTAAAGAGAGAAACAGTAAAAAGGCATCCCATAGTGATTGTGGGAGTTGCTAAAGTGTTGTTTGGTCAAAGTATTAGTCTGACCAAAATAAATTGTCTCGTCTTCTTATATTAAGTCTTGGCGTGTCTCGTAAAGGAAGCATATGTTGATCGTACGAGGAGGAATAAGCCTGCAAATTTATAGCATGCATGCCTATGTCATGTAAGTTATCACAAATTAAAGGTAATGACGAAGCAGTCAATGCTGCAGGGACTTCCATGTAAGTTATAACAAATTAAAGGTAATGTTGAAGCAGTCAATGCTGAAGGGTCTTCCACAGCTAGAGATACGTGATGATGTTGTATGTATTGGATGTCAGTACGGTTTAGCATGTCAGCAATCGTACGAGGATTTGAAGTTTTGAGCTATGGTACCACTAGAGATGGTACACTCAAATGTGTTTGAACAAGTAAAACAAGCATTAGTTAGTGGGTGTCAGTATATGTAACCTTCATAGACGACATTTTAAGGTACGTACGAGTTGATTTCATGAAAGACCAGAGGCATTTATTAAGTTTGAGTTTAAAAGAGAAAATTAAAAAGAAGTCGGGAGGAAGAACCAATGCCTATATATGCACCCACAACGGAGGAGATTAAACCTCAAAAGAGTTCTCTTAATTACCTCCAAGAATGTAGAATTCGCCATTAACTCACGGTTGAGAGTCCATAAGAGTCAATTAACAGATGTCAATGTTTTGGTGCTTCATCTGTTAGAATTTGTAGAAAGTGGCAATGTGTCAGTTATAATTTTCTGGAAGTGGCTACGTGTTTATCTTATAAATGCCTATTTAAAGGCTACACAGTATTTCATTTGGAATAAAGTTGTCCTTAAAAGATAATTCTTTTATCATTTTGGAATCAAAGCACTAGTTACATGAGCGTGAGAGTGAGTGGAACACTGAGTGTAGAAAGAAACGTACAGAGAAGAGAGCTGAGAGTAAAACACATATAAAATTAGGAATATCAGCTTTTGATATGGCCTATAATAATGTTGTTCCTAGTTCGTCTCAAAATATTCCTATTTTTATTGGTCGTAATTAATTACCAAATTTGACATATTAAGACGATGATTCTGTTAATGTCCTATGATTTATGGGTTCTAGTTGAGAACGGTCTTGGTGATCTTGCATATGCAGAGCGACTAGCTATAGGACAACATAATGAGTTGAAAGAAAAGCAAAGAAAGGATGCAAAGGCTCTATTTCTAATCCAACAAGCAATAGATGAT
Organism: Erythroxylum citrifolium; assembly: GCA_026284465.1. Lineage (NCBI taxonomy): Eukaryota > Viridiplantae > Streptophyta > Magnoliopsida > Malpighiales > Erythroxylaceae > Erythroxylum > Erythroxylum citrifolium. The sequence goes on from JANKOE010000205.1 coordinate 9,129,034, forward strand.
GCAATTTTTCTAGAATTTATGGGAGCTACGACATCATATGAAGCTTGGGACCTATTAGAGGAAGAGTATCAAGGGTCTACAGGAGTAATTGCTGTAAAGTTACAAACTCTTCGCCGAAATTTCGAAAATCTCTTGATGAAACAATCAGAATCTATCCAAGATTTTTTCACCAGAGTTTCTTCTGTGGTGAATCAAATCAGATCATTTGGAGAAGAGATGCCCGAACAAAAAGTGGTTGAGAAGGTTTTGGGAATCCTTCCCTCCAAGTTTGATCATGTTGTTGCTATTACTGAAGAATCAAAGGATCTGTCAGACTATTCCCTTCATGAATTGACGGGATCACTCTTAACCCATGAGCAACATTTGGGTAGGATAGTTGAACCTTTTCCACAACAAGCTTTTCAGTTGGAATTTAATGAGAAAATGATATCCAATGGCTCAATAAGAGGCAACAATGACAGAGGTTAAAGTGGAACTTCTGGGGTTAGAGATAAAGGCAGAGGTAGAAGCAATCAATAAAGAAACAATCCTTAAGTTAACAATGCTTAATTAAATCCATGTTCTCATTGTGGAAGAACTAATCATGAGGAAGAAGATTGGTGGTATAAGAAAAATAATGGATAGAAAAATGGTGGAATTCAATGTTATGCATGCAACAAATATGGCCATATAGCTAAAAATTACTGGAAAATTACTAAGCAAGCTAATTTTAGTGAAGAAAACGAAGATACCATAAAAGATAATTTGTTTCTATCTTGTTTGACTATCCGTTTTGATGTGTCTGAGGATATTTGGTATCTTGATAGTGGCTGTAGCAACCATATGATAGGAAACAAAAGTTTTTTTGTGGAGATTGATGACTCTATTTAGATAGAAGTAAAGATGGGAAATAATGACAAGGTTCAGGTCTATGGTTTGTGTACAACTGTTGTGGTTTCTCAATATGGTCGCAAATTATACATGATGTTATGTATGTTCTTGGTTTTGCTCATAACTTGTTGAGTTTGGGCCAGTTAATGAAGAAAGGCTACTATGTTGTCTTTGATAATGATGAATGCCATATTTTTTACAAGCAGAATATGAAACTGATTTATGAATTTAAAATGACTGCAAATAAAATGTTTCCTTTTTAATCTTTCAAAACTGAGTGTTAATGCATTTAGTGATGATCTTATGTTATGGCATCAAAGGTTTGGTCATTTGAATGTCGATGGATTAACATTGTTGTGCAAAAAAAAAAAAAAGTAGCTGGTCTTCTAATGATTAAAGGAAAAAAAAAAGTCTTGTAAAGCTTGTATTTTTAGGAAGCAACATCGAGAAAGTGTTCTAGTAGGCAAGGCTTGGAAGGCCACTAAAAGGTTGACGTTGGTATATGCATATATATATGAGTATGATGAATACACTCTTCTTGAATGCAAGTAGATATTTCTTGCTTTTTGTGGATGATTTTTTGAGAATGACCTTGGTTTATTATTATTTTTAAAATATGAAGCTTTTAAATGCTTCAAGCAATTTAAAGCAATTATTGAAAAAGAAACTGGTTGTTCTATTTTAAAATTATGAACTAATCATGGAGGTGGCAAGTTCACATCAACAAAATTCAAAATGTTCTACAATGACCATGGAATTCAAAGGCAACTTACAGCTAGCTATAAGCCTCAACAAAATGGGGTAGTAGAGCACAAGAATAGAATAATTGTAGAAGCTTTAAGAAGCATGTTAAGGGAGAAAGGGCTTTCAAAGAAGTTTTGGGTTGAAGCTGTAGGTGTTGCAGTTTACTTACTGAATAGATTTTCAACTCAATCTATCCACCAAATGACACTGTATGAAGCTTGACATGGGAGGAAAACTGTTGTAAGTCATTTTAGAATATTTGGTTGCATAGGTTATGCTTTTGTGCCTTTTGAATTAAGAAGTAAATTAGATGATAAGAGCATAAAATGTATTTTAGTTGGTTGTAGTGAAGAAACTAGAGGCTATAGGCTCTATGATTCAAATTCTAACAAGTTGTTTGTTAGGTGTGATGTTATGTTTAATGAAAATGAAGCCTAGAATTGGTAAACATTGCCAACACAGATGGTGGAAAGCAGAACAACTCCTGAGTCATTTGGACTTAATGATGCAAATGAGACCCCATCATCCTCTCCAAGTTCTACACCAAAGAGGATGAGAAGCCTTGATGAAATTTATGCTTCTTGAAAATATGCTTGCTTTGCCTTGGAACCAACTTGTTTTGAAGAAGCAGTTGGAAAAAAGGAATGGTGTGAGGCAATAAAACAAGAAATTGCAACTATTGAGAGGATCAAGACATGGTCATTAGTGAATTACCAGAGAGAAAGGAAGTTATTGGTCTAAAATGGGTTTTTAAATCAAAGTACAATGTTGATGGGTTATTGCAAAGATCGAGAGTTATACTTGTAGCAAAAGGTTACTCACAAATCCCCATGTATTGATTTTATAAAACTTATGCTCCTGTTGTTCGTTTTAATACTATTCGAACTTTTTTAGCTTTAGTTGCTTAAAATGGTTGGCTAGTCTAGCAATTGGATGTGAAGTTTACATTTCTTAATGGTGATCTTGTTCAGCATGTGTTTGTTGATCAACCACAAGGCTTTCAGGTGAAAGGCAAAGCATAAAGTTTACATGCTACATAAAGCGCTCTATGGGCTTAAGCAAGCATCAAAAGTCTGGTATGGTAAGATTGATGCTTACTTTACTAAAAATGGTTTTCTTGCTGAACCAACTTTATACATGAAAAGTGTCAGCAATGAAGTTTTAGATGTATGTTTATATGTTGATGATAGCATTTATGCTGGAAATTCCTCTCATATGGTGGGAGAATTTAACATTTCAATGATGTTAACATTTGAGATGTCTGATATGGGTATTTCGCATTATTTTTTGGGTTTGGAAGTTTTGCAAGATTCAAATGGAATTTTGTAAGAACTTATTAAAAAAACTTGGCATGGTAGATTGCAAGCCTACCAAGACTCCATTAAATACTAACTAGAAACTTTCGTTCAATGATGGGGTTGAAAAAGTATATGAGAAATAATTTAGAAGTCTAGTTGGAGGTCTTATGTATCTCACTAATACAAGACCATATATTATGTTTGCAGTCAGTCTCATTTCCAGGTTCATGAACAATCCTATCAAACATCACTTTGGAGCAGTCAAGATAATTATAAGATACATTAAAGGCACAACAACGTAAAGGAGATTTATATAATCTTGTTTACTGATAGCGATTGAGTAGCCTGTGTAGATGGTCAAAGACATTTTTAGTCTTAGTTGAAGAGCAATTTCCTGGACATTAAAAGAGAAAGAGTCTACTGCCTTATCAAGCATTTAACTAGAGTATATAGCAGCCTCAACAACAACCTATCAAGCCATTTGGCTGTTGAAAATCTTAAAGGATCCAAAGCACAAGCAAAAGGAACCTTTGGTGATCTTTTGTGACAATAAATCAACCATTACAATGTCTAAGAATCCAATTCAGCAAGGAAGAACCAAACATATTAAATCAAAGTGCTGCTTCATCAGAGAACTTGTTGCCAAAGGAGAGATTGAGTTGCAGTACTATAATATTGATATTTAATCAGTTGATATCTTCACAAAAGCCTTGCCAGAAAATAAATTCAAGAAATTTAGATCAATGATTAGAATGAAAGCTCACGTTTGAACTAAGGGAGGAAGTGTTGGATATAATTCCAACGTGGCCCGAGTTGGTCTTTGGTCGTTTTCATTGTTGCTAAAATTTTATGTTTGTTGTTATTGAATTGTTTCACTTGTATCTAGTAGTTGAGAGTCTGTAAGAGACAAATAACATATGTCAATGTTTAAGAGCTTCAACAGTTAGAATTTGTAGAAAGTGGCAACGTGTCTGTTAGAATTTTCTAGAAGCGGCTATGTGTTTATCCTATAAATGTCTATTTAAAAGTTGTACTAATATTTCATTTGGAATAAAGTTTTTCTTAAAAGACAATTCTTTTATCATTATTTGACGAGGCTTATTTATGGTGGTAATTAAAAATGGTTTTGTCACTAGACTATAGGGAGATGGAGGATAAATTAAAGGAAATATTAAGAGATTATGATCACCCAAGCCTGAGAAGGGAAGAGTTGGTCCTAAGTAGAGAATAATTGAGTCTAAGACTAAATCAACCAAGCTGAGAGCAAATTGTCAAAAAGAGAAAGCACCTCATAATGATTCAAGTAAGAGTCCACCTCCAAAGATGCACCCCTCAGTGATATCTAAGTTCGTTTCAACTTATGCATAGTTGAGCTCGAGATCTTTGAGGAGAAAATCAAAGAAGTGTGGAGGATGAGATCCTGGCACTAAAGCAAAGTGAGACTTAAGACTTGGTGCCAAAGCCTAGAGATGTATAACCCATATCATGCAACTGTGTATAAAGTAAAGACTAAAGCTAATGTTTTGATCAAAAAATATGAGGCTCGGTTAGTGTCTCCTAGATTCTCACAAAAGTATAGACAAAATTAGGTAAAAATCACTATACACTACAATAAAATTACCGATTGCTGACATAAAATTACCGACGGAAACAATGCCGTTGATAATTATTGATGAAAAATGATATTCTGTCTATCAAATTGTCATAATATATGGTAATTTGCGATGGACCAAACACCCGCCAGTAAGGATGGATGGGATATTATCTGGATGATTTTTGCGATGGAATATAGCGATAGAATAGGAACCACCGTCTTTAAAAGAGGCGCGAATGAAAGGCGGCAAAAAAAAGCTTCATTGTTTACCGTTGGAAGTGAAATCACTTTATCAAGAGAGAAATTATTATTTGAGAACTTACTTTTGATTTACATTTTATTCTTTTATGAGCTTTTAGAAGCTTATTTACACTTTGAGTGTGGAAGGTTGGAGAACCTTAAAAAATATGTACTCGTAAGCTTAGAGGCTCGTCAAATTACTACTTGGTTTTATAATGAAACATTCAAGTTGGATACTTGAGGACTGGACGTAGGCTTAGGTTGTAAACCGAACTAGTATAAATCAACTGTGTCCTTCTCTTTCCTCTCTTAACTTTTAAATTTCCGCATTATATTGTGTGTGTGTTTATTCAGCAAGAGGCTCCTTCACTTTATAACAGGCTCCTTCTGTTTTCAACTTGCAAGAGGTTTTTTTTTTCAGTTTTAACAGGTGCCTTCTGTTTTAAATTGTTTTTAACAGAACTTTTCTTTTGGCAGGCTTTTGTCATTTAACAGGCTCCTTCTGTTTAAATAGGATCCTATCACATAATAGGCTCCTATTGTTTTAATTATAAACAGGCTCCTATCATTTCCTTTTGAACTAAAAGTAACTTGCAAATTTTTTCACACACAATTCACCCCCCTCTTACGTGTGTTTGATTTATCAAAGAATTGTCTTTCGAGCACAGGTTTAGGGGAGTTCACTACCTTTGCAAGTCTATCTATTTTTATAGGCAGCCGCAAAATTGAGAGAGAAGTGATAAAAATTCGATTCCTCAGTAAAGCATATTGAGGCCTGCTGCAGTGAGTACAGGAACTAAAAGACATTAAGAACACCTATTTTCTAATCTTCAATTTGAAGGCTAGAAATTGTCTACTGCAGAGGTTTAAAAGCTTGGATCTGAAGGCAACTAATATGTTCATTTCCAATTATCAGAGTGATATAAGAAATTCTAACATAACAATTTTTTTAAGTTTCTTACATTTTCTTGGAGGAGACAAATTAGAGTAGTTGTTATGCTTTTAAGATGTATGTTACACTAATAATTGGTGTAATTAAATGTATGTTAGCTAAGAGCTATATATATACACATAAACATATATCTGTTGCGAAAACTCGGGTTGATTTCCACAAATTATAACAAATTCACCTCGAGCATTATTGCCTAGGTGAATATAGTGCGAACAATTATACTGAAAAATCACACTAGGTAAATTCTCAGGAAAGACTGGAGGGGTCATAAATGGTCTCACTTAAAACCCAATCTCTTTAGAATTTTCTAGACATGTAATTTAATAGTATAATAATTTAATATAACTATACTCAACAATAGCTATTAAATAGACAAATAATGAACATCATAATTTAACAAGATTCGGCCAATTATGCCTACTTTCTTGGACAATACTAAATTAATATTTCACTATTTCAAGAAAATAATACAAGTGGAACATTACAAAGATGAAGGAGCCCTCCTTTTATAACTTAAGGAGATTATCCCATTTTGTGTTTCTCCAATATAAGATTTGTACATATACCACAAAGTCAACAATTTTCCACATTGGCATATCTTCAAATCTCTAAAAAAGCTCATTTTTAGTAGTGTCTTCAAATGCACTTCAAAGTGTCCATCTTAAATTTTTAGCAATATTGATCGAGTCCAAACCAGAGTTTTGAATACCATTCTATACTGGCTAGTATTGGTTGAAAAACGAAACATTATCAATGTTAATGGTACCAACGGTTGGTACCGGTCGATACCAGAGTTTTCATGTGGTACCACCTAATATTCAAAATACCGATCATATACTAGCCGATATCATAAGTTTTAGAAATTGTAGGGACTATTTAGCAAAAATTAAAAATGTTTTGCATATCCACCCCCCGATCCTCATCTGCTACCTTTTGATTTTTTGTTTCTCACTTTCTCTCTCACACAGACTTACACACTCTCCACTCTCCTCCATTCCCTCTCACAATCTTCATTATCTCTCTCTCTCTCTCTCTCTTATTCTCCTCTTCATCTCTGGAGATCGATTCTCTCTCTTGGTAACAACAGAACCACTACATGGCTTTCATCTTCCTCCACGTCACCACCACTCCATTTTAAGCCCTCCTCCACATGGACCATGCCTATTGGACCCCAAATTTTTATTTTTATTTATTTTAGAATTTATTCCATTAATATAGCAAGCATAAATAGAAATTAGAATTTTTGAATAGAAACGTTAGAATTTAAGCTAGAGTATAATAGGCATAATAGACTAAAGGAGTAAGTAGGCATTACATTAAATATGGAAGGGTAAATTTGGAAAGACAAAATAAAAAGTGGTCTTGAATAAGGCAGAAAGGGGGAAAACGTGGAAAGAAGAAAGAAAGAAGAAAGAAAACATGGAAGCTAGGAAAGAAGGGAGAAGAAAAACGTGGAGGAGGAGAAGGAAGAAGAAGGAAGAGGAATCAACTTGTTTTAGGTGATCTCCACATCTTTTCTTCTTGCCTGGTAGAAAAGTAATTAGAAAAATGAGTTTTGTGATGGAAATAAAGGGAGAAAGAAGAGAACCAAGAAACCCATTTTGATTTTCATGGATTTTTAAACTAGGTATTAGTTTTTCTAACCTAGATAAACTATGATTAGATTAAGTCTAAGCTCAATTTTTTTAGTTATTTTGCATTTATGGATTGTTGAAGCTTTATGGATTTTTATTGGAATATTGGTTTGAAAGAAATCGGTTTGTTTGAAGGAAACCAAGAAAATCATATGCAAGAGTAAGAGGAAAGGCAAACTTGAACTTGGATTTACAAGCAATTAGGTGGGTAATATATTTATAGTTATTGCGGTAGATGGGTCGATTTTCTTGCTTGTGTATGTGTGCTAAATTGTTCGACTTCAATTGTTGTGATTGTTGGAGTATGCTCTAAGATTTGTTATCATGTTATGCCTTGAAAGTTGTTACAATGTTTTGGATAATCAAAAGAGGAAAATGCATAAGAAGCATGAAAGTATGAACATGTGATGAAATGAATTTAGTGTAAAAGTTTGCTTGTGTATGGGCAAGAGAGAAATCATTTCGTTCGTCACATGCATGTTGACTTAAAGCCTTCTCCCGGCTACCCGCTTGTGACACATGAGCTCTTAAGAAACAAACTTATTTAGTTTATGATGTAAACTTTGGTTTCTCTATTTCGATCCATAGGACTCTCAAACCATTATGATTGTTCATTTCATCTTTGATATGTCAAGTATGATACATAATTAAGTGTTATGTTTTGATGGTTAAATATATATAATATGTTTTATGTGCTAACATTCTTAACTATGAGTCTTTGAGCTAGAATTGTTAACGATTGAATTGCCATATTAAAACGAGATATAGATGTGTGTGTGTGTATATATATATATATATGCTTGATTGTGTGTTCGTTACCAATGGCTATAAATATATTAGTCACTGAGCTTCGCGGCTTAACTCATTATTTTTCACTCCTCAGGCGCAGAATGAGAAGGTTATTGATCCTTGCAAGGCTTTGGCAAACTCCAAGATATTTATCTTTTGTAACTAAGTTAGTCCAACTTTATTGTTAAGTAGCTTTATAAGCATATCAAACATGAGCATCCATTTGTATTTTGTATTAAGCTATTGATGTGGCTATTGATATGTAATTAAAGTTATGCTCAAACTCCATTTTGTTTTAGTAATGAGATTGAGAGCTGAAGAAGTTTCTTTTGTACATGTTCATATTTATCTTTTTCGTTGAGGGTTAATGGTTATTGAATTGTATGTACAAATTGTTGTTGGAAATAGAATTGTATATTGTTGGATGTTTGGGTCTGGGTTGCTGAATCAAAGGCTTCATCGTGGCAAAGGAATGACGGCATATATTTTCTCGAAGGGTGCTTTTGTTTGGTCGTGTAACTTCGCTGCGGCGAAGCCAGACTTTGGTTGCGGCGAACTTTTCTCGAAAGGTCCTTTAAAATATCCTCTAGTTTCATCGCAGCGAAACATTTACTTTGCCGCAACGAAGTCTACTAGTGCTGACGTTGTTCTTCTCATTACAATTTGAAGCTTGCAGCCTCCCTCCCATATGATCTTTACCTGATCGTCTCGTATTGTCACCTCGTAATAAGTACGGAGACCTGGGCCTCAACAATGCCACCATCGAACCTCCTCTATGCCACTGTCCTCCTTCAAGCCACAAACCACTTTCCTCCACATATTCGTAATCGTCAGATTTGGAATAGATCCAGGTTTAAACCTGATCCAACCCGAAAACCCGAAGCAAATATATTGTGAATTTTTTTTGTTGTGTTTTCAATTGATTTTTTTCTGCTTAATTGCATTTGTGATTGTGAATGGGTTGGGTTAAAACTTGGAATTAAATTGTGAATTGGATTTGTGATTTATGTTAGGTTAGATACTAGATTAAAGTTGAATGAAATGATGCATAAGTTTGTTTTATCTGGTTAGTGGTTTGGTTTATGTCTAGTTTGGTTGTGGTTTATTTATGTGGGATTTATCTTTTTTTTATTTATGAAGTTGGTGCATGAAATGCATGACATGAATGAATAGATAGTTAGAAAGTTGAAAGTTTCAACTTAAAACTGAAAATATGACACTGTGATAACTGTACAATATGACAATTGACTATTTTGTAATTTAAAAAAGTTAGGAACTATTTTATAAATTTAAAAAATTATTCAAAACTATACCTGGTATTGACCGGTGCTAGTATAGTGCCGTACTAGAACCCAATCTAGTATCAGGACCAGTACGATATTTGCAACTTTGGTCCAAACAATGTTGGAACTTGGCCGCAGTCACCACCATTGTCAACATATCAACAGGATTCTCAGTGGTCTTAATCTTCTGGATTGCTACTTCACCTTCTTCTAGAACATCTCATATAAAGTGATAACGAACATCGATGTGCTTCGTCCTTACATGGTAAATCTGGTTTTTTGTTAAAAGGATAACACTCTGACTATCACAATTCACTTTGATCTGCTTTTGTCGAGCCCCTAATTCACCAATCAATCCTTGAAGCCAAATTGCCTCCTTCACAACCTTTATAGCTGTCATATACTTTACCTCTGTAGAAGACAAAGCCATTATTGATTGTAAGGTAGACCTCCAACTGATTGGTGTCTTTATAAGAGTAAACACATAACCAATAGTTGATCGACACCTATCAAAATCACCAACATAGTCGGAATTACAATATCTAACTACATATTGATTTTTTTACTTACATCGTTGAAGTACCAAACCAACATCTACGATATTCAGAATGTACCATAGAATCCATTTCACAACTTGCTAATATTCCTTTCTAGGATCATGCATATACCTGCTCACAACCTCAACTGCCTATGAAATGTCGGGCCTTGTACACATTATAACATACATTAAGTTACCAACAACATTTGCATATGGTACTTTTGACATGTATTCCCTTTTTGCATCATTCTTTGGAGACAAAGATGTATTGAGCTTGAAATGAGGAGTGATCGAAGTATTGATAGGCTTTGACTTTTCATTCAAGCCAAAATGTTTTAGTACCTTTCTCATATATTGTTTATGTGTCAAACAAAGTCTCCCTAATTCCCTATCTCTACTTATCTCTATGCCAAGAATCTTCTTCCCTATGACATAATGCTCACAAAAATCCATTTTATAAGTCTTCACCCCTTTCAACAATCCTTTATTTATTAAGAGATTTAAGGATTTTTCCCCTACGTGCCTCAAGCGCATAGGCTATAACTCGGTTGCTTCTAACTCCTTCTCATCACTAGAAGTTGTTGATGTTACTGTTCTAATAACAGTAGTACCCAGATAATGGCACAATCTATTATTCTTTCATACTCCCTTTAACACCATAAGTGCACTAGAGAAGGTCTTCATCACTCTATATTTTGCTACCACCTCAAGGCCCTTTCTTCTAAGGCCCCTACAAAAATGAGATTCTTTGACAAACTCGGCACAAAACAAACATCTGTCAAGATTCTGATTGATCCATCTTGTTTCCTCAAACGAATGGAACCAATCCCATGTGTGTTAAGAGGGAAGTCAATTGTTGTGTAAACAATTCCATCTTCTTGTTCTCTAAAATCATATAACCAATCTCGATTGGAACATATATGATAAATGCATCCTGAATCAAGTAGCCATGCACTAGAAAAGCTAGTTGATGTAACATAAGTGAAAAATCTGAGTCTTCATCATTACACACAGTTATATTTGAATCTGCAACATCCTTTCCTTTATCAAGTTTACCTTTATTTTTGAGCCTAGGACAATCCTTCTTCCAGTGTCCTTTGTCCTGATAAAAGGCACATTCATCTTTGCTCAATTTGGGCCTCGATTTCGATCTCTCTTTCTTTCTTTTAGTCTAGCTCTGCGAATGATCTCTAACCACCAAAGCTTCTGTTGCTCCACTTGTATGTTCTTCCTTTGTTTTCCTTCTCAATTCATAAATGTACAGAGTAGCTGTAACTTCACTAAGAGACACAACAACTTTCCTATGAAGTAGAGTAGTTTCAAGAAACTCAAACTTTTCAGAAAAGGATCCCAACAACATCAAAGCCAAATCTTTACCTTCAAATGTCACATCCAAATTCATTAAATCAGTAACTAACTGATTAAAATTAGTGATGTGATCCTTTATAGTGGTACCCGGAACATAAGAGAAATAAAATAGTCTCTTCTTTATATGAAGCTTATTCTGACTGCTTTTCTTAAAAAAAAATTCCTCCAACGCATTCCACAATTTATATATAGAAGTTTCTTTCAAGAAAGCATACTTTTGCTCTCTGGAAAAGATATGATCGAATTGTACCATATGTCAAATGATTTATAGTCTTCTAATCTTTCTCCTCAACATCATCTGGTTTCTTTTCTTCGATGACCATGTCAAGACCTTGCTAAAAAAGAGCGTCTTTAACCTCGCTTTGCCACATGCCAAAATGACTCGTACCATCAAAAATCTCTATCACAAATCTTGCATTTGTCACTATAGTTCTTGCCAGAATGGACGATGAAGAAGCAGTCGACGTGGATGGCGTGGAATTTTTTTGTCTTTTGTCATCTCTATTACAATTTCTATTTAATAGCTGTTTATGTGGAATGCCAAAAGCCCAAGGAAATCTTTTATGATTTGGAAGATCAAACTACGTTGCAACTAAAGAGCATACTAAGAAGAAACCTTAGTTTTGATACCAATTGTTGTGGAAACTCGAGGTTGATTTCTACCAATAATATCAAATTTACCTCGAGCATTATTGCGTAGGTGAATAGAGTGTGAACAATTGTACTAAAAATAACACTAAATAAATTCTCAGGAAAGACTGAAGGGGTCACAAATGATCCCACTTAAAACTCAATCTCTTTAGACAAAATTTTTCTAGACATGTAATTTAATAGCACAATAATTTACTACAACTATACCCAACAATAACTATTAAATAGATAACAAAAAAACACCAAAATTTAACAAGATTCGACCAATTATTCCTACTTCATTGAATAATACTAAATTAATATTTCACTATTTCAAGGAAATAATACAAGTGAAATATTACAAAGAGAGAGAGTTTTTTTTTAGGAAAAACAGAATCATCGAGGACAAAGAAAGGCTAAAAATCTAACCCAAGCTGACAAGCTTGCCCCATACACCCAGAACCTACAGGCTTTTCTCTATCAGCGACATTACAGAAAGATTGATCTAACAATAAAATAGAACATAAAGAAGTAAGACTAGCGTCCCAACTGTGGTAGTTTGCATGGAATAAGGCTACCCTTGCTAATGAATGAGCCGCCTTATTAGCAATCCTACGTGTCCATTGAAAGGAAAAATGAGAGAATTGTCTCTTAAGCGTTTGATAATCAAATGCCAACATTCCGATCTCTGAAAAACATATCGAAGAAGTTTGAATAGCTTGAATCGCCAACAAGCAATCC
>JANKOE010000205.1:9142972-9153759 GCA_026284465.1 Erythroxylum citrifolium
TAATTTAAAAATCAAATTTTATTTATAAATTAATATTTATTTTAATTATATTTTAATTATTAAATCAAATTTTATTTAAGATTTATATATTTTGGAAAATTTTAATTTAAGTATACTTATTAATAATTATATTTATTGATAATTATTAAATTTAGTTATTAAGTGAAATTAATTTATTCATAATTATTATTAATAATTAATTTTTATTAATTAAATATATAATATTAAATTAAATTATTCATAATTATTATAAATTAATAAATTAAACAATATATATTTACTTACTAGTAAATTGGATTGTGAAAAAAATCTGTTTTTTATGTTTAAATTAAAAACCGGAAGAAATCAAAATCAAAAGGTCAAATAAACAAAATTTTCACTGAATTTATATATAAAAAATATAAATAAAAACAAACAGACCGTAAATGTTTAAGCCGACATGGTTTTACATGTATAAATGAATATATAGATACCGTTGATTCAGGGCGATATGTATCAAGGTTTCTCTTTTAAATAATTCAAAAAGCTTAAAAGTGCAATATTTACTTGCAATCTTTTTCTTCTTCTTGTGGGTTATGGGTATCTAATGGGCCTAATTGTGTTGAATACTAAAGTTTGTTCTCCTAAAACTCAACTCATTCTGATATTTAAGCTTTGAAACTCGACCTAGATTTAGTTAGGGATTGTGACTTCATGAATTATGCATTACGTGACTGACCATTAATAGATCATATATGGGCTCAATCTAAGCATGAAGCCTTTTGCCCTTTTACCCTTGTTGCATAATATCAGCAATTGTTCAAACTTCCAAGCAGAGGTAAAAAAAGTACAGAATATTTCTATACTTTGATATTCTATTTTACCCTCTGGATTTATCCAACATACTGTATTCTTGTGATAAAACATAAAAGCAATAAGAATAAGGAAAGAAGGGACTTAATTATCGAAATAAGAAATGGAATGTCAGCGTCAATGGTGATACGTAAGTTTCTTGCCAGAACTGTTTTATTTCGTGTCCCTGAGAACCAACATCCCTATCAGTTAGTTGAATCCTGACAATGATAAGTTAAAGGATATGGTACTAGATGATACTTATATAACAAGTTTAAATCTATTCTCTACCAAATTGTTATTTAATTTCTTCGATGAGGAACAGTTATACAATACTTGATTCGTTGCAGTTGCTTCTTATTTCGGCTAAGGTTAGCCAACGTTAGGAGTCCAGTAGTAGACTTGGTCATTAACAAGTTGAAGAGCATGTGATGTGATCTGACGCTACAGCCATTCACTTGTTCTACTTAAGATCAACAGGTAGACCTTTACAGGCAATTTAGGACAGGCGCCAACTGTCCTTCCCCCTTTTTCTTTCGTAGGATTTTTATCTTTTGCTTTGAGGATCAGTAACTGAAAGTCCACACCAGGCAGGTGGGGTCATTTGGAGATTAAACTGATAAAAAGGGACAGGGAAGGGAATATCATCATTTGTGAAGCATGAAATGATGGGGACATCTACAACACTTAAGTAGACATATGGGACCTTAATTGTTGCCAAAACCCAACCATCATCATCATCAAATTCACTTTAGCTAAACCTTCAAGTTGCAGCAATTGATTGGCCACTAGCCACAAAATATGCTTAAAAATTAAAAATAGCACAAGCAGTGCAGTTAGTAGTCCAACCTCTTCAAGCCATTAGAGGACCTGTCATTTCCCACATTTAAGATTTGGTTTATGCGTAAACAGTTGGTGATTGCTTGGCACAAAAACGTAAATATTCTTAGCAAAACTTCTGGTGGTTCTCTTCTTTTTTCAGTGATCATAGCCTCTCTTTTTTTCAATATATATATATACCTCTATTTATAGGTTGGCCACCTTTTAATATCAAGGGAGAGGCTAGCAGAAATCAGCTTAGACAGAAGAGTGAACTTGAAAGGGTGTTCCAGTAACACAAGTCCAGAGGACTCGCATACTAGATGGGAAATTACAGATTTAGATTGTCAGATATGATACCAAATGCCTGGTTTTACAAGCTTAAGGACATGAGCAGGAGCAGAAAGCAATATACCTCTCAGCCTTCCAAGACAAAACTTTCTTCAACAACTACATCATCACGAAAATCAAATGTTGCCCAGCAAAGATACTCATATTACTTCAATGCAACACCTAGCAGTAGCAGAGTTGATAGATGTCACAATTCTGGGGTAAAACTGAAAGTATCAGATACTCATATCCCTGAGCAGCCAAGAACGTCCTCAAGGAAAAGAATCCAAAGGAAAACCATCTACAGACCCTCTCCCAAACCAGTCTCCACTTCACTCACTTCTGGTTGTAGCTGTCATGCTGCTCTTAACTCTGTGTGGAAAGGGTCTGTTCCAGATAGTTCGGTAGGCCGCTGCTCTGGCTCGTCACTTGAGAGCCCTCCTGAGACTTACTACCATGAATCTCTCCTATCTGAATCTGAAGAAGATGATGGCTTTTGTGTTCCTTGTTCATTTGATGGTCAGGTAGGGTCATGGTCTAGCTCTCGCAATTGCAAGTTTAGTTCTTCAACAACAGATATCATTATTGACGTGAAGGATGAGTGCTGTCTATCAGATATAAAGAGGGTTGATGTTTATGACACCATGATTTCTGAGCTGGAGCTTCCTCGTATAGTGACTAAGCCAACAAAACGCAGTGACAAGACAGTTGAAGCCACAAAGTTTAGGAATAGCTCATCCAAAACAGAAGAGTCAAAAGCAAACAGGTCTCCCTCTGTAAAGTTTGTCAAGGAGGAAAGCATTAGGACGCGTATAGAGCAAAATATTAATCATCATCCCATAAGAAAGGTCTCTTCAAACTATGCTGGGATAAGACTTCGAGCCAATTCTCCAAAGATTTCAAACAGGAAAGTTCAGGCTTGTGCCAGAAAAAGTGTATCATCATCAAGAAAGAAGTCCCTCTTGGAGAGCTTTGCAGTAGTCAAGGCCTCAGTTGATCCACAGAGGGACTTCACGGACTCCATGATGGAAATGATTGTGGAAAACAACATCAGGGAATCCAAGGATTTGGAAGACCTTCTTGCTTGTTACCTTTCATTAAATTCAAAAGATTATCATGATCTCATAGTGCAGGCATTTGAGCAAATATGGTTTAATATGACTGGCCTTCACCTGTAAAATCTTCTAAATTATCAAATATCAAATGCAAATATGGCAATCTTTTCTTATCATTTTCTTTTTTTTAGCATTGACGTTTTGAAGTTCACCCAGAACAAAAGATCTAGTTGTGGTATGATTTTAATAGTCACAATAGGACTGCAAATTCACATAAATAGTTTTGTACAGAGGGATACAGTCTCCAAAAGAGATCCATTACAGGAACACGGGGACCAGTTGAAGTATTGTTCCTAGCTTCCCGACTGAACCTTGGAGTTGGATTATCACAAGGAACTATGAAACAGTAGTATTAGTGTTACGCTTTCTTAGAAATGACAGGTGTCCTTGTGTTGTGGAGACTGGGAACAAATCCAGATAATTTAGCAGTCTTCCCACAAAATAATTCCCAAGAAAGATTTCACTTCCTGTTTTAACCTTCCTTGAAAAATGATGAAGCTTTTTAATTTAACCAGCAGAGTGTTAATTGACCGTTTCACCACAATAGTGGAAGCTGTTGAGTGAGGCCAACTTAATTGGTTTTATATATTCACTAACACACCTCCTCAAGTAAAAGCCTTTGGGCTTGAAACTTGCACAGGTCCACTCTACCTTGTGCTGAATAATAAGTGGGTGGTAGGATTTGAACTCAAGACCACTTGGCCATAAAGGCTCTGGTACCATGTTAAGTGACCATTTCATCACAATAGCTTAAGCTGTTGTGTGACGCCAGTTTAATTAATTTTATATATTCACTAACACATAGCAGCAAGAGATCCTTAAGTGTACAAGGACTTTTAGGAACCTGCTAAAATTAACTAGCAGTTTATGCACCGAAAGGGGAATTTTTTTGTTAAAACAATTGATAGACCATCATATTGAAGATTCGGTAAAAATAAAATGCTAGGTTGAGAGGAGTTTATAGTTTTCACACATAATTCCCCTCTCCGCTATATTATAAAAGAGATGAATCATGATTGCTAATTGCATGGGCATGAGATTATGATAACGAGAAGGGTAGCAATAGAAGTAGCATGCAAGATTTTGATTAAAGAATTGTTAGTTAAACCCTGCCAAACTGTATTCCGTGAAAATGCCACCCACATGTCATTTTTCCGTCATTTCCTCTTGCAATTTACCTTTAAGAATGGAAATGAGAACTATGTAATCGCCAATTGGATACCCATACTAGGTAATTCAAAACAGAAATGGAATAAGCGATAGCCTATCCTGTTTGAGTTGAAGTTTTTGCCTCATAATTTGCAAAGAACTTCATGAATTATGTTCCCTTTTGCTATATTAATACCAGTGAAATTACCGCAGCCGGCATATTATCATGAATCATTCCAGATGGAAAGGATTTTATACTCTTCTTTCCTTCCTGTTCGTTTATATATTCCATTCATTGACAAGGATTGCTGGTAAACTCGTGACCTGAGATCGGTATAATGAACCCCATCCAATACATATAGGTCTGTGCTGTAGTACTTTAAAGGTTAGATAGCAGAGGGTCACTGCCAACGTCATTTATGTGACAATTCTGATAGCTTTTCAGCTTGAAAACTTGGCTCGTATCCAACATTTGGAAAGCAGGACCACAAGAACTATACAGTACTAATATTTGATGCGTACTTTGCCAGAGACAAGCAGCTCTCTTTTTGCTTTATCCTTGTCCTGGTAAATTTAGCTAGGAGTGCAGGATTCCATCCACATTGTTGATATAAGTATCGGTGATACTTGGTAAACTGCTCAGAATAGTGGTCATCACATTGAAGAGAAACTGTTTACCATTCTTTGTATATTGCAAAACAAAACATACTTCTCTTTATAAAGTTCATGATAGGTATAAAATGTCTGAAGATTAGAGAAAAATTATTACTTAACCGGGACGTAACGTTACGTTCATTTCCCATAAACAATGTTCTATCCTGGTTTCATTTGTTTATCTGTTTAAGCAACAATCTTGCTAACTGACAATTATTTAGTGATCATACGTTACCCTTTTTTTTAATGTTTGGAGTGAGCGTTAGTCTATCTTCTGTCACTAAATTGCTGCTACAAGAAAAGGCAACAAGATTGTGACCTCACGCCCGTGACAGGTCTACATGGAAAACTAGTGGTGTGGGTAGCATAAGTTTTTGCGCTGACCTCTGCGCAGAAGATCCAACGCGAGTCCGGAAAGGGAGAGCCTATAGAATATTGAGGCACAGTCTCATACGATATGTTAGTTTGAAACTTCAAGTTTCCTATGCTAGAATCAGGAGTTTCCAAGTATCCAAATCATGTAAGGACCACTAGCTTACACATTCGAGGTATATGACAGCCAGCAAGGAGAATCCCGTGAAATTTGAAGGGTCACTCACATGTTCTCCACTGGTCCAGTGAGAACGTTCTCCAGCATTTGCAATTGATTACTCTCGTTCCACGGAAAGAAAGCCGCGTAGGACTAGTCAATTTCATGAGCCTGCTCATTTAAACTTTCCCAACCTCTTCATTATCAATCTTGATGATGGAACGCAAAAATCTCAATAATACCAATAATAATAACCTTTTATGCTATTGTATAAATCATTGAGCTAAATTATTTTTTACTTTAATCTTCTAAAGTCTTAATATAATTTGGAGTTTGAAAAAATGTGTATGTTTTAGATGTGAGAAGTGATATAATTTGCTAGTTTAATATTGTGATTTGGTGTATATATTTTGTACATTTATGTATCTTCTTATTTTGGTAGTATACTTTATATAGGTCTTTACATTCTTTAGGACTCTAAGAGTTGTATCTTTACCTTCTTTAGAACTCTAAAAGTTGTATATATTTTGTAATTTGGTTGTACATTATTTTCGAACGATATTCAATAATTTAGTGAATCGTTCTCTCTGTTTTTGTTGTTGTTCTCTCTGTCTTTTTTATGGTATCAGAGCAGGCTTTAAAAAAAAGTCTCTCTATCTACCGCTAATCTCGATCATCATTATCGTACCGGTGTCATTCCTTCAGTCGAAAATCTTATTGATCGTTCATCTCTGTAGAAGTCGTATCCCCTTCCTTATTTAATGGCGGAAAAGAAGGTGCTTGACATGTCTTTGCGGTTTTATTTGTCTCCTTCCGACAACTCTGAAGCGATGATCACAATGTGTGTGTTGAACGGAGATAATTTTGATATGTGGGAAAAGGCTATGGTGAATGCTTTCAGAGCAAAGAACAAGTTAGGGTTTATTAATGGAACCTTGAATAAACCAGCAATTGATTCGGCTGAGCAATTGGGAGGCATGCAACTCAATGCTAATTTCATGGATTTTCAATTCGATTGACAAATTCATTTAGCCTAGCATTGCATATAAGGAGACCACTAAAACAATTTGGGACGATCTACAAGACCGTTTTGTAGTTGGCAACGCTCCATGAATTCACGAATTGAAGGGAGAAATTGCCTCACTCAGACAACAAGGCATGATGGTCATGGCTTATTATAACAAACTGAAAGGAATGTGGTACAAACTGGGTAGCTACACGAAGTTTCCGAACTGTATGTGCAGAGCAACGCACAAATTTATTCACAAGCTTGAGGAAGAAAAATTACACCAACTTCTAATGGGGTTAGATGACATTGTGTTTGGTACTATCTATTATCAAATTCTAAACATGGACTCTTTTCCCATGACTAAAAATTTTATGCATTAATCATTCGGGAGGAGCGACTTAGGACCATTGTTCGAGGCCAAGAAGACTAGATCGAGGTTGCTGCTCTGGCAGTTCAGACTGCAACTAAGCCTAAATCCGGACAATGGTATGGACCGTCGAAACAAAAGGGAAATGATGACAAGAAGTGCAGTCATTGTAGCAAGAGTGGCCACGAAGTCTCATAGTGCTTTAAGGTTGTTGACTACCCTCCCTGATGGAGGCCGCGAGGTCGAGAACGGGATGAGCAAGGCTAAGCTAGCACGACTATCAGACGTAATCAAGGTCAGGCCTCGGCTTTTCACGTGTGAGTGGGCAAGCTGAAAGAAGTAGTGGGATCCCAGGTCTGTCAAATGATCAATTCCAAAGGTTGTTAACGCTATTAGAGCAAGATAATCCTGAAAAGCTTTCTGGTAAGGTATTTAGTGAATTTACTTGGATTTTAGATAGTGAAGCATCCAACCATATGACAAGAAACTTGGGACTCATACATAATGTTGGAGAGGCAACACTTGTACTAGTGATCTTGCCTAACGAGACAAATATAACTGCGACATGAAGGGTCATGTCAAGTTGAACATCGATATAATTTGACTGATGTGTTATATTGTCTTACTCTGACTTGCAACTTGATTTCCATATGTTAGTTAATTTCTAGGTTAAATTGTCAAATTTTGTTCACCAATGAGTTTTATGTGATACAGGGCCAAACCTCGATGATGCCGACTGGAGTGGGTGAGCTTTAAATGGGGTGCTATTTCACGTCCACAAGGTTTCATTCAACCTTCAAGATGGAGAGTGTGGACTCGTTCACGACTTGGCATTGACGTCTTGGACATCAAGCAAGTCAGCACCTATCTTATATTCCTAAAGTTGGTAGATTAGGTTCTAAGGATAATAATGTTTGTGATGCATGCTTTAGAGCTAAGCAGACATGTTCTTCTTTTTTGTTGAGTAATAAAAGTTTTGAAAGTTTTTTTGATCTAATTCATTGTGATTTATGGGGGCCTTATCGCAAGGTGTCAAGTTGTAGTGCTCATTATTTTCTTACTATTGTTGATGACCATATTTGTTCAATTTGGGATTATTTAATCAAAGAAAAAAGTGAAGTTAGTCAATATCTTATGGAATTTAGTATACTTGTCGAAACTCAATTTGAAAGAATGGTTAAGCGTGTACGGAGTGACAATGGATTATAATTCAATTCTACCCTCATACATGATTTTTATAGAAAACAAGGTATCATACATGAGACGAGTTGTGTTGAACCGCCACAGCAAAATGGGAGAGTGGAACACAAAGATAGGAACATCCTTGAGGTAGCGTAGGCGTTGCGTTTTCAAGCAAATTTACCAATTTATTTTTGAGGTGAGTGTATTCTGACTGTCATGTATCTCATTAATCACACACCTACTATTAAATTAAGGAGGAGGTCACCATATGATATTTTGTTTAGTGTGAAACTATCCTATAACCATATTTGGGTATTTGGATGTTTATGTTATGCACATCAAGCTCCGAAATAGAAAGATAAGTTTGCTTCTCGAAGTAGGCGGTGTGTTTTTGTTAGGTATCCACGTGGTAAGAAGGTTTGGAAACTTTATGATTGTTTTACTCTTGTGATGTCTCTTTTCATGAGGATATGTTTTTATTTGCGGCAATATAAAAGCCAACAAAGGAGTACCTTACGAATGCATGCCACATCTTCGAAGGAGATAATGGCATATCAGGCATAAGGGGAGAGTTTGATAAGGAGACCGAGCCTAATGGTCCAGAGTTAAGTGGGAGTGCCCTTCTGGCTTCAATGATAATAAGAATCGATCTATTGAGGGTGAAGGATAACCGTTGAGGCTCATAAGAATTGGCCGACCACCAGAGCCCCCTCCACGAAGTCCCCAGTACATGAAAACTCCTCAAGTACTCCTTATCCCCTAGCTCATTATGTGACATTTAATAATTTCTCTTAAGGTTATAAGGCTTTCTTGGTGACGATTAGCTCAAACACTGAGCCTAAGAATTATGCGGAGGCAATGAAAAGTGCAGAATGACGAAATGTTATGGCCCGTGAGATTGCAACTCTTAAGGCAAACCAGACATGGACATTGGAGACTTTACCACCAGGAAAGTAACATATAGACTATAAATGGGTCTACAAAATTAAGTACATGTTTGATGGCACGGTTGAGCGGTACAAGGCATGCTTAGTGACGAAGGGCTTCACATAGATCGAAGGCTTATATTTTCTCGAGACTTTCGCTCTAGTGGTCAAGCTTGTGTCTATTCGTGTTTTCTTGTCTGTTGCAGTTGCGAGAGGTTGGCAATTGCACCAAATGGACATCAATAACGCCTTTTTGCATGGGGACTTAGATGTGGAGGTCTACATGAGAATGTCACTCGGATTCAAGATTGGTCATGACGACAAGTTTTGTCGATTGTGTATGAAATAAATAAATCGTCAATAAATTCGCAAACTATCCAAAATTAAAATTTTCGCCCAATTAAATCAACAATCACAAAAGCAAAACGCCAACGTTTGGTAACGCAGTTCGGCACACCTTGTCTACGTCTGTGGGGCCCTCACCCAGATTAAATTCTTTCACTGGAGTTCACAAAAATTACACAAGATTGATCTACCCCGAAAGACCTAATCTATGTAACTGACCCACAACCTAACTACCCGTGAAAGATCTTCACGCCCAATAACACTACCGACTCGTGTTAACCTCATCAGAGGATTTTCCTAACTATTTCTGCTCAAAAGCAAAAACAAATAAAACAAAAGAAACAACAATTTCAGATCTGAAGTTCTTCACCAAAAGACCATGTGGCAGCACCAACAAAACACTAATTAACTCAACCCATCCAGCAACAACATTAACTGCACGTCGCCCTTGAACTATTTGCTAGAGATAAAAATAATAGGACTATGTTGCTGCAAAAACACCTTACGAAAATCAACTCAATCAAGAGATAAAACAGCCTCAAGAACACCGCAACTCCAGCAATATCCCACACCACTTTTTCACACGCAAGCCTCACCAAGCAATGCACAAATTAGAATAGAGAACCCTTCAACCAATTTTTCCACGTCAGCAAGAAGCAATCCACAGCAAAACACCTAATCCCCATTATTCACGCAACCTACCTGCAATTGCCTTGAACAAATCCTTTTCAAATAGGGATAATATCAATCATCGGAAAATTATGCCAATTAAGAATTTACTTCCAATTCTAATCCACTTTCCAATTTCAACAAAATACCCAATTACCAATATAGGCACATCAACAAACGTTATTAGGAAAATTCCCATGTCCAATTAAAATGCCAAAAATAAAAAATATGATATATTTAAAAATAAACCCTAACAATCTCCCCCTTTTTTGGCATTCTTGTCTCAACATCAAAACCAGCAATGAAAAGCACCTTTCAAAAACGTAACCACCAATTTGGGCATATCCTCAAACCTTATTAAGAGAATTCCCATGTCCAATTAAAATGCCAAAAATAAAAATATGATATATTAAAAATAAATCCTAACAATCTCCCATTTTTTTTGGCATTTTTGTCACAAACATGAAACTCCTCCTAAATAACATAATTGGACATATTAATCAAATTCACAATCCACATGAGATGAAAAGATAACTCCTCCGTAATCAAATATCAAGCTCCAAAGAACATCAAGTTTATCCAACCATCCAAATTTCTCCCCATTGGGACAAAAAGATGCCAAAAAGTATGACAAATAGGCAAATATATACCTTGAAATCTCCCCCTGAATAGAGCATTTACTATAAACAACCTGATGTCTTCCTTTTGAGACAAAACAGTATCAAAATGCATAATCATAATAATCAACCATAAATGCAGTAGAAGAATCATAAGCACGCCAATATGACAATTTACCACCATCCAAAACACATGCCAACATATCACTACTTACTTCAATTCCATCTTCATCATACTGATCAAA
>JANKOE010000205.1:9154752-9180375 GCA_026284465.1 Erythroxylum citrifolium
GTTATTAGGAAAATTCCCATGTCCAATTAAAATGCCAAAAATAAAAACTAGGATATATTCAAAAATAAATCCTAACAATCTCTCCCTTTTTTGGCATTCTTGTCTCAACATCAAAACCAGCAATGAAAAGCACCTTCCAAAAACGCAACCACCAATTTGGGCATATCCTCAAATCTTATTAAGAAAATTCTCATGTCCAATTAAAATGTCAAAAATAAAATTAGGATATATTAAAAATAAATCCTAACAATGTAAATCCATCTACGGGTCGCGTCACGCATCTCGAAACTGATTCATGAAGTTAAGTGATGCACTTCGAACGTATGGCTTTGTTCAGTCCTATGAGGACTAATGGCTATTCGCCTTCCGAAAAGGCAATGTGTTTTAGGTCCTTCTCGTTTATGTGGATGATATCATCGTAATGGGCAATGATGGAATTGCTTGTTTGGATTTCAAGTCATATTTGCATAATTGTTTCAACATCAAAGATTTTGGGGCCCTAAAGTACTTTCTGGGTATCGAAGTGGCTCGATTGTCCAAGGGGCTCTTTCTCTATCAACGCAATTATGCCTTAGATATTTTGTCCAAGACAGGACTACTAAGGTGTTGACCGGCAGACACCCCGATGGAGGAGGGACGTTACTTGGGCTTCACAGATGATGATTTAGTGGAAAATGATGCATCTTATTGGCAGCTTGTGGGTCAACTTATTTATCTCACTATCACACGACCTACATCTCTTATGTTGTCCATGTATTATCTCAATTTGCCCAAGCCCCGCGTAAAGAGCATTTAGAGTGGGCTATGCAAATTGTTCATTATCTTAAACGAAGTCTTAGGCAAGGGATTTTACTTCATGCCAATAATGATTTGCAACTTCGCGCTTTTTATGAATCTGATTGGGCGAGTTGCCGTAATACTCTACATTCTGTAACAGACTATTTTGTGACTCTGGGTCAATTGCCCATTTCATGGAAGATTAATGACGCAACATATAGCATTCGATTTTCAATGGTTGTACGAAACCCTTTGAAGAACCAAAGAAAATTCAATAGAAATCTGAAATAATGTTTTCCAACTGACAAAAGTTGTCGCCAAGTGACTACAAAAGATAATATAAACTCTAAAAGATGAAAACCTAAGGATAAAATAGTCTTTTACTAATAAAACAATTAAAACTACTAAAATATCACTAGTACTAAAACACCACTAGAACTCTGTGTCAGTCTCCTCCACTTGTAAATGACCCGTCCTCGAGTGCACAAAGTCCTCTAGGTATAATGGATCATTAGAATTATGTAACTTAGACAAATCTGCTATGTTGAAAGTGTTGGCGATCCTCATACTATCTGGAAGGTCTATGATACAAGCGTTGTCAATAATCTTTTTTAATATCTTGTATGGTCCATACTTCTTCGACTGCAGTTTACTGTATGTTCCTACAGGAGACCTCTCCTTACGTAGGAATACCATGACTTGATCTCCCACATCGAATGTCCCTAGTCACCGATGTTTATTAGCTGCTAGTTTGTGCAGTTGGTTTGTTGCTTCCAATTTTTGTTTTACCTCTTGATGTATTGTTACCACTTGTTCGGCCATATGCTTAACGGAAATATTGGTCCCCTCACCTTAGGTAGCTTGAACAAGTCTAACGTGTGTTGAGGTGCCTTGGTATAGACAATAGAGAATGGTGATTTACCTGTCGCACTATGGATGGAATTATTATATGTGAACTCTGCTTGAGGTTATGCCAAGTCCCATTGTTTTGGCTTGTCCCCACAAATACTGCGAATTAAGTTTCCTAGTGTTCGATTGACAGCCTTCGTTTGCCCATCAGTTTGTGGATGGGTTGTGTGACTGAAATTTAAAGAAGAATCAAATAACTTCCATAAGGTACGCCAAAAGTAACTGAGGAACTTGCTATCACGATTTGAAGTAATGATCTTGGGCACTCCATGTAGGCGAATCACTTCTTTAAAAAAACAATCGGGCAATGTTGACTACATCGGAGGTCTTCTTATAAGGGATAAAGTGAGCTATCTTAGAAAATCTGTCAACCACAACAAATACTGAATCTACCCATCTTTGAGTACGAGGTAGTCCCAACACAAAATCCATAGATAAGTCTTCCCATATATTCTTTTATATGGGTAGCGGCATATATAATCTAGTATTCTTGGAGTGTCCCTTTGTTGTCTGGCATATGTAACATCTTTCTACAAATTTAGACACATCCCTTCTTAACTGAGGCTAATAAAAGTATTCCTTCACTGCGGTCAATGTTTTATCACGTCCTAAGTGACCTGCTAGTCCCCCTGCATGCAAGTCTCGAATTACCTTCTCTCTTAAAGATGTTCTGGGCAAACATAATTGGTTGTCATACATCAAGTACCCATCGTTAATATAAAATCCGTCAATAGGCACACCATGCGAAACCTTGTCCCAAATCTCTGTGAAGTCGTCATCTTGCTCATAATTGTCTCACAATTGCTCAAATCCTATAATTTCATTACTGAGAGTAAGTAATAAGGATGCCTTCCTACTTAAAGCATCCGCGACTTTGTTTTGTACTCCTAATTGGTGCCTCAAATTGAATGAAAATTTTTGTAAAAATTGACACCACCTCGTATGCATATCACTACTAATCCGCTTTTAGTTATTCAAATACTTTAAGTCCTCGTGATCTGAATATAACACAAACTCCTTAGCAACCAAGTAGTGCTCCTAATTTTTGAGTGCTTGCACCACCGAATAGAATTCTTTATCGTAGGTACTCCACTTTCTCCTAGCATCACTAATTTTTTTGCTAAAGAATGCCATTGGCCTTTTCTCTTGTGAGAGTACAGCTCCTATTCCTACTCCACTAGCATCGCTGTCAACCTCAAATAACTTGTTAAAATCTAGTAAAGCTAGTACTGGCGTTGTACATAACTTTTTTTTTGAGCAAGGTAAAGCTCTTATATGCTTCTTCTCCCTACTGAAATTTGCCTTTCTTTAGGCACTCTGTCATGGGCACCGCAATGGTGCTAAAATTTCTTATAAACCTTGGGTAAAAGGTCGCCAAACCATGAAAACTCCTTAGTTCCCCCATATTGTTCGGTGCTGGCCAATCTTTGATTGTCGTAACCTTTGCTTCATCCACCTTTATCCCATCCGCAGACACTATATATCCCAACAATACTAACGTATCTGTCATGAAATTGCACTTCTTAAGGTTGATGTATAATTGGTTATCTCTTAAGGCCTTTAGCACATGCTGTAAGTGTAACAAGTGTTCCTCCTCCGAATGACTGTAAATCAGGATATCATCGAAATAAACCACAACAAATTTACCAATAAAAGGCTTGAGTACCTAATTCATCAGCCTCATGAAAGTGCTTGGTACATTGGACAACCCAAATGGCATCACCAACCATTCATATAGGCCCTCTTTTGTTTTGAAGGCCGTCTTCTATTCGTCACTTGGCCTTATGCGAATCTGGTGATACCCATTCTTCATATCAATCTTTGAAAATACCGTCGCACCATATAAGTGATCCAACATGTCATCCAACTGCGGTATAGAAAATTTGTACCCCACTGTAATCCGATTAATGGCTCTACTATTAATACACATCCACCAACTTCCATCCTTCTTTGGAGTTAATAATGCCGGAATTGCGCAAGGACTCGTACTGTCTTGTATAAGCCCCTTTCATAATAACTCCTCCACCTTCTCCTTTAAAATCTCACTTTCCTTCGGATTCATTTGATAATGAGGCAAATTCAGTAAATTGGATCAGGGAATGAGGTTTATATGGTGTTGGATATCCCTCATAAGGGGTAACCCATCCGGGATATCATTTGGCATCAACTCCTTGAACTCTTGTAGTAGGGGTCACATTATCTCCGGGTACTCCGCTACTTGAAACTCTGCCTCACTCGTCAACACCTGTTTGACCACTAACGCATGTACTTGTTGTGTTTCCTTGATTTCCACTTCGATCCTCTTAGCTATAGACAAGAAAGCATTACCTTAGAGGTTGAAGTCTTGGTTTTAAGCGGTAGGAGTGTGTACTTGACCCCATCCTTCTCCAATTAACATTGGTTGCTCCTTCCCGAATGTTGAGCATCAACATCAAACTACCACGGTCTCCCAAACAATAATTGACAAACATCCATGTCAACAACATCACAATATACTTTGTCTTTATACCTGCCAATGGAGAATGGAACTCTACACCTCTTTGTGACTTCTATCTTGTCTACTACGGTTTTAATCCACCCCAAGGTATAAGGATTAGGATGTTTTTCCACTAGTAATCCTAACCTCTTCACTGCCCCCTTTCCAATAATGTTCTTGCAACTTCCACTATCAATGATAACTCCAAACACCCTATCACGAATGGTACATCTCGTGCAGAATAGTTGATTCCTTTGGGTTCGGTCTTCTTGCTTAGGTGCTAACATCAGTTTGCTCACCACATACGTCGAACCCTCGTCAACTTCATACTCATCATCCTCATCTCCATCTGCTTCTCAAGCGATTCCGTCGTCATCTTCGTCCCTCTCTACAAAGTTAACCGTCTTCCTCAAAGGTCATTCATTAGATCTGTGTCCAGGTTGACTACACTTGAAGCACTTCCTCACAGTTGGTTCAGCATAGGGGTTCTCAGATCTCTTCATCTCCTTATCTCGCGCCTCAACCATATGCCTCTTTCCCATAACTTTATCCTCAACACTCCGCATCTCATGACTACGGGGAGTATGCTCTTGCACAGCTTTATATTTATTACTAGATGTTGGAGTCCTATAGCTCTTTACATTCCTTCTACTATGCTCCTGCTGCATTATCTCCGCCTTTAAGGCCATGTTCTTTGCTTCCGATAGCGTGCGAATAACCTGTACTCCTATTCTGTCCCGAAGTACAGGTCTCAACCCTTCCAAATATCGAGCAACCTGTTGTCCTTCAGATTCTAGAAGGTTGTTTCTCTCTGCCAACCTCATGAACTCTGCAGTATACTTATGCGGTGCCCATCCTCCCTGATTGTACCGTTGATATTGTTGGAATAGAATCTGCTCATAATCTGGTGGTAAGAATTCCTGCTTCAACATAAACTTCATTCTATACCATGTACGCACCGGTCCTTTCCCTTCATGCTCCCTCCGTGACTGAATCCTTTCCTACCATACCGAAGCTCCCCCTTCAATCTACAAGCCACAATCCGAACTCTTTTCTCTGGTACAATCTCCAGATATTCGAAAAATTTGTCAATTTCTGCAAGTCAGTCTAAAAAATCTTCAATACCCAAACTACCATTAAAATAGGGGATATCCACCTTCAGTCTATAATCCCCCGCGTCTCTATCTTCAAATCCACCATAGGCGTCTCTCCTCCTACGCCCATCATGTTGTTGAAAACGCCCAAGTCTATTCGGTTCATAGTAATCTTCTTCCTCCGAATCCTCCTCATAAATTAGTTGTCTCCTCGCAGGCACAATTCTACCCATAGGTTCACCACGAGCCATCTCCACCCCTGGTCTTTTACGGTTATCCTGCCTCCTGTGTGTATCAATTCCTAAAGCATCCAGACGTTCCACAATCTCTTCAAAACGCTCCTCGAAATGCCGGAATCTGTGTTCTATCTATTACTCCAGACATTACTCCAAGCATTGCAATGTTTCGTCTCCTTAAAAAAGGAGCCCTAGCCTCCTGAACACCGTCACGAAGACCGTTGCTATCGCTCCCAGTAGACATCCTTGCTCTGATACCACCTGACTTAGCGTATAGCGTTCAATTTTTTAAAGGTTGTACAAAACCCTTTGAAGAACTAAAGAAAGTTCAACAGAAATCTGAAATAATGTTTTCCAACTGACAAAAGTTGTCGCCAAGTGACTACAAAAGATAATATAACCTCTAAAAGATGAAAACCTAAGGATAAAACAGTCTTTTACTAATAAAACAATTAAAACTACTAAAATACCACTAGTACTAAAACATCACTAAAACTCCGGGTCAATTAAGAAACAAAACACAATATCTCACTCCTCCGCAGAAGTTGAGTATCGAGCCATGGTTGCGGCTATGAGCGAATTGCTTTGGTTAAAATCCTTTTTGGCTTCTTTGGACATTGTTCATTATGAGCCCATGAATCTTTTCTGTGACAGTCAGTTTGCCATACGCATAGCGACTAACCCAGTGTTTCACGAGTGCACCAAACATATTGAGATTAATTGTCATTTCGTCCGGGAGCAAGTATAAGTGGGCACTATTGTTACTACACATATGCGATCACAAGGCGCTTAGATGTTCACAATTCTTGTTCTTGTTGGGCAAGTTGGGCATTCACGACATGCACGCGCCAACTTGAAGGGGAGTATTGTGATTTGGTGTATATATCTTGTATATTTACATATCTTCTTATTTTGGTAGTACACTTTACATTGGTCTTTAAGTTCTTTAGGACTCTAAAAGTTGTATATATTTTGTAACTTGGTTGTACAT
The DNA here is from genome assembly GCA_026284465.1 of Erythroxylum citrifolium. NCBI lineage: Eukaryota > Viridiplantae > Streptophyta > Magnoliopsida > Malpighiales > Erythroxylaceae > Erythroxylum > Erythroxylum citrifolium. The sequence continues at coordinate 9,161,236 of JANKOE010000205.1, forward strand.
TATTTTCAAATGATATTCAGTAATCTAGTGAATCGTTCTCTCTATTCTTTTTGTTGTTTTCTCTGTTCTTTTTCATTTAACGTGTAGTTAAAATTAAAATTGATATTTTAAACTTAATTTTTGAAAAGAAAATTGAATTAAAATTATTTTAAAAAATATAAAATTAGGAGAAATATTAATATTTTATAGAAATATATGAGCTATTGAAATCAAATTTGAATAGGAGTATTTGGTAAAATGCCTGTGGATTCAATTTTTTATAACTTCAAACAAAATATATTAGTCATAATTTTTTATAAGAATATCAAATCTATTTGATTCAAGAAAAATATGAAAAATTAAAAATAATTTCTTAAAAAGACATCAAATGTTGATATTATTTAGTGAAATCCTACTATTGTCTAGGTGATGTTCATGGTTTTTCATTTTAGATAGCGAATTTTGATGACTTCATCCGTCGTCTTTTACAAAAACAAAAGAGAGTAACCAGAGAAACTAAAAGAAAACTGTACATGAGAGTTAGAGATATGATTTCAAGAGAAAATAAGCGGAAAAAGTGATTTAAGTGAATTTCAAGTTATAAATGTTAATGATTGTAAGAGAGACCTAATTAAGTAGAGTATAAAAATTTGGAATAAGAATGAATTCACAAGTTTATATATTTCATACTGTAACAAGTAGTGTATCTTAATTAAAGTTTTTCCAAGTTAATTAACCAGTGGATTCTGTGTTTGGGATGTTTAATTACTATTTTGCATGATCCAATTTTTTTAATTTTAGGAAGAATTATATAATGAAAAAGAAAATTGTGTTTTTTAATTAAATTAATACAATCGTAGTTTTTCTCATATATTAATACATATGAATCGAGTAATTAATTATATAATTATTTTCGTCAAAGGGAAGTGTATTTTAAAGTGTGCCTTCATTAATATGTACGTTTGTAATTATAAAGTTATTGCTTTCAAAGTGTAGTTGATTTGTACCGTAATTGATGTAACATGCTTTAAAATTATGTGAGTGCGGTGTATTATATATGCTGAGAGATGCATGTGATGTGGTAGTTGGTCGAGACTTATATATGGTACTAAAACAGAAGAAATAACATTCAGTTGATCAAAACCAATACAATATGGTAAATATTATTCGATTACGTATAAATCATATATGATGCTTATTCTGGATAAATATAAGGCTTTAGTTAGCACCTTTGCGTCAAATAGGTAGAAATGGTGAAGATTTCATTTGTGCATATAAAAATTGTAAGATAGTATTTATTTTCACTTATCAATTATTTTTATCTTATCTAATCTATATTATCTTGTTACTTATTATTTCAACTGAAGGCTTTGTAATAGAAATATGAAAACTTAAACGAATTTTAGACATGCTTTTTCCCGTAAAATTGAATCCAAGAGATTTATTTATGAGATTTCTAATTACGTAAAATTTATTAAGTATATAATTTTAATAAAATTCAAGTGGTCATATATAATTTTTGGATAACAATATGTTAGAGGTACAATAACATTGATATGGTCTCGTTGTGTGACATGTAGGGATGCAAAACAATTTGACCTAACTTGGTCCAACTCGATTCAACTTGAAGTCAATAAATTTAGTTGGAGTTGATCAAATTTTGGGTTAGATTTTGATTTTGATTTATAAAAATTTTTAAACTTGAAGTTAGGTTTAAATTTAAGTAACATAGTTCGACTTAGCTCAAAACTCGAACCTTAACTATATTAAAAATAATTTCATTTTAATTTAGAAAATCACGTCGTGTCTTTAATAATAAATAATATTTAAGATAAGAAGTCTAAAATTCTATTAAGAAGAGTTAATCCAAAAAGTACAAGCTTTTGAAAGTTTTGTAATTTATGCAAAGACGTAAATATTTTATTTATAGAATCACATTTCTTCTACGTATCTTTTTATTTTCAATAAGGCCGGATAAAGAGAAGGAAAGTAATTATATAAATAAAGCATTAGAGTCTTAGCCTCAATCACAAATTCTAAGGGATTGAGTTTTTAAAAACTTATCTTAATTAGACTTTTGCATATTTAATAATTTTTAAAGGGGTCAAATTTTTAGGTTGACTACCCTAAATGAGTGTTGAACTATTTAATATTTCTCTAAAAGAAATAAAAATTTGAATCTAACTCAAGCCAATTGAGTTTGATTTGGCCGATCGAGCTAATTAAAGACTAATTAGGTCCAAATCAAATCAAAATTTCTAAGTTCGATCGTGCTTTGGATTAGATCCGAAGTTTCCAAATTTGACAGCTGCCATTCCTAGTACATGAAAGCTTAAAACATGAAAGTGATGTCACCCAGCACGTTACAAGTAAGAAAATTTAAGAGATGGGAGCGATAAAGTTCAGGCAGGACCCGAAGCCTGTCCTGCGACAAAGGTTTGTTGTAGATATCTACAGTGCAATACTACACTATGATGAGCAAGAAAACAAGCGTGTTGTAATTAATTATTAGGTGTCCTTTTACATTGCTTATAATTATTGAAGGCTAACAAATTTCTACACGTAATCAGTAAAGACGAAATGGTGTCCATACCTTGAGCAAATGGTGGTCTAATTTTCAGGTTTGGATCCTGGCTTCCAAGGATACAGTAAGTAATATCAAGCCCAATTATAGATGTTCTTCCGACATAAGTCTTTGGGATTCTGGGATGTGTATGGTTTACGAGTACTCACCAACAGAAACATCCCACATCAAACAAAATACATTCAAAGTAGAATCGTCAATCTCATGTGATGTAAGCATATATCAGTCATATAATAAGCTGCACTAACCTTGAATGACATGGTGGAGGGCCTGAAACAATTAATTATACTTTTTTCTCTATTTTAGTAATTAAATGTAATTAATTAAAATATATTAAAATTTAATGTAAAATAAAATTTTAACAAAATTTTATTTCTCAATATTTTTAACAAACCAACCACTATCAATAGTAGTAGTAATTATTCATTCCTCTTAACCATCATCATAATTATAATGATTTTATTCATTCTCATTCTTCACTATATTCATTCTTATTTCTATTACCATTTCATATGTGAACCAACTGGCTCCTCATTCAATCTCGGTAGAATCCTTGAAGCTGATTCAAATTGGTGACAACCACTTAATTCCATAAAGAAGTCATAGCCTAAGTGTTTCTCTTATACTTTCATTTCATGTAAGATAATCAATTTGTTCTTACATCTGAATTGTGCCTAAGCTAAGTTTTAATCTCTTCCATTTTGGTTCGTCTTTTCTTTGATTCTCACACATTCTTCACTTCTGTACCTATCATTTCGAACCTTAAGTAACTGTTTCACTTGTTTCTGATTAAATTTTATCCATGATAGAAATGGCCGAATAAGTTGTGGTCTCTTCTTATAACATCTGAGGTTCGAGAAGTCCTCAAGTCATTGGAAAAGATCATGCAACTTGATAATTCAAATTAGTCATATATGATTTTGGGATGAATTGAAACTAATTTGACTTATCTCTATGAGAATTTGGAGCTTTATTTGGTTAGTTCTCACACAATTCAACTTTATTGCTTAATATGTGAAAATGGATAGATTTTGGGGCAAGAGGCATAACTTTTGTTGTGGATGTCACATTAAGGTCATTCAAGTACGCTTTCAAAGAGGACTCCGAGTTTTACAACTTTCGTGAAGAATCTGAGGAGAGATTTTGCCGTCTAAAGGAAAATTGCACATTTTTGTAGATGCTCAATGTATATCCGTCCAGTGGACGTGATGTCCCTTCAAACGGACATGAGCAGAGCTGGAAAGCTGGAAAACCCGAGAAGGTCTGCTCAGCAGACATTATGTCCGCTCAACGAACATTTACTGGACAAATTCGCTCCAGAAACTCGAAAAGGTCCGCTCAGCGGACATGAAATCTGCCTAACGGACTTTGTCACCACTATGACGATCTACATTCCCCTGTTAACAAAAACTAGGTTTCTTTAAGCCCAAGACACTATAAATACTCATTTTTAAGACCAAAAGAAGGGGTTCTGCACTGAAAACAAGGCTGCACAAAAGGAGGCACCCAAAAGAGACAAAGAAGGAGAGAAAAGAGGATTGAATCAAGCATTGGAAGCAATCTTGTTTTATGTTCTCTCTACCTTCTCTCTCTACTCTTTCTTAGATGTTGATTGTCTTTATTTGTATGGATTTTGTTATCATGTTCTGGAACTAAACTTTATTTAGGGTAAGGGATGTAGCCTATTTTGGGGGATTGATTTATATTTTATGGATTGATTGGTGTTGAATTAAAGTTCTTGGGTTATGTTTATCTTTCTTGAACTTCACTGTTGTTTCTATGCTTGATCACCATAGATGCAACCTTAGGAATCATATGATGAACTGAAAGGTGAAGTGTGATTTGTGTACTAGGAAGATAAACACATTAGATTTAGAGATAGAGATATCCTAAACAAGTATGATAACTTATGGTTGCTTGTTCTTAATGAATTTGACTAGTTAGATTTCGCATTGAGAGATGGTAATTAACTAATTAGGTATTCTTATATTTCTTGAGAGAGAATATGAGCAAATTTGTGTAATTGTTATTATAACTTGTCATTCAATCAATTCCATAATTTATTAATCAATCTCTTAAATTGGTGAACCCCAAAGCCCTACACCTAAATCATCATATTTCCCTTGTTTTTTTATTTACAGTCTTTACAATTTATTGTCTACTTTAATCCAATCATCTTTTAAGTTTCTTGTCATTTTAGTTTAAGTAATTAGGATTAATTTAGTAGTGAGTATCTTAGTCCTTGTAGCAGACGACCTTGGAATACTCGATTTATAGGTACTAGGAATGATTCTGTGCATTTGCAGATTTTGTTGACCACAACTATAGCATTTCAAAAGCTAGAAATTGGATTCTTTTGACGAACAAAGGAGTTTTGGGAGAAAATGTTGTTGGTTTATGTCTTACCATAAATTGGTTGATTATAGTTTTGTAACATGATTGGTTTAAAAGTATTATCAATTTTATGCATATCTGATTAATTAACTGATGTATAAGATGCAGTATATATGATAAGAGTACATTATAAATGTAATTATAATGAAATCCTAATTATAAAATTCATATTGTATTTAAGTATTGTCCTTAAATTATTCTTAATCATTGTTATTTTAGGATTAGACATTAATAGAGTAAAAAATTATCATATGTTTCTTCCTTAAAGAGGAAGTAGTTGACTTGGTAGACTAAAGTATAAAGCTTCTTAAATAAACATGTATATGCTTGTTGTAGAATAAGATTATTGAACTAACCCACATGGATTCCATTTAGAATACTACTTGTATGTCTATGAAAATCCTCATTGTGATGATTGTATAAATGATCGTTTGATTTGAGATCTTTAAAGCATCTCACGTAAAGATTATTGTATTTTGATATTACTTAGACCTATCCTAGTCAAGGATAGCTCGTTTAGTAGTTATTGATTATAACAAGAACTATATAAGGGTAGTTGAATGATCAATATAGGATTCATTATCCTAAAGTGAATAAGAATAATTTTCCATTATTCTCAATTAGTATTGATTCAAAAAATTCTTAGCCAAAGTAGAATGACACTTTGAAAAGTAGTTTTCAAATGTCACTAACATAATTAATTACTAATGGTAAAAAACTAATGTGATTGGACTCAAATAAATTAGATATTAATTTCATATTTTATGTCTAATTGAAACATTGTATGATGAAATGATTAAATTATACAAAAAAATCATGCGCAGAAAGATTAGTCAAAATGACTTTGATATTCCTAATATTTGGATGGTTATAATGTGTTGGATGTTTGATTAGAGAATTAAAAATAAATTAAAAAGTTTAAACTATCTAACCTTAAATATAGTTTAGGTTATAATTTATATCTATTGGAAACATATTTAAGAATTTAATAAGTCACACATAAAGAATAGTTAAAGAAAGAAAAGATAATTTAGTTGGACTTAAAAGTTTGAGAAACTTTACGATCAAATGTAAGATATTTGATAAATAAGGACCAATATTAGATATTGGATCTTATTTACACATAATTAGTATTTAATTAGAACTATTTATAATTCAATGAATTTACTAAAGAGTCCAAACTTTATTATAAATAAGCGTAAGCTCTAAAGAAGCTAGTATTTCTAGTTAACCCCTCTTTACACCTACATATAGAGTTATCTCAACCTGTTCGTGTGAATATTGTTAAAGGTTAGACATTAGCGATTATAATGGTTAAGATAAGTATATGAATTCCAAATGAGCCGAAGAAAAGGAACCAAAGTTTATCAAAAAGTACAAATTCATACTTATCCTTTACTATGTATGTTCATTGATCATGTTCTAAAATTTAAAGTGATATTAACTTTTGAGAAATCAAATGAAAAGGTTTTATTTTTCTTCAGCTATGCGTGAGAATAGATCCTCACTGAATTTCTCAACAAATATGCTCTATATTTATTATATGTTGTAAACATTATACAAGATGGGTACTTGTACTGATTAAAAACTATATAAAAATGGAAGAAAATCTTAACTAATATCTATTTACATGCTATCAATTCTTATAGTTAATCATATCAATCTTTACATTTAAGCTACATATATGCTGTAAATATGTTTACATCTGAAGGATCTATTATCTTAAGTTTGTAAAGATCTTGAAACTGATGACAGAAGCGTGATTTAGTGAAAATATTTTTAATTTAAGATTATAAAAAGATATAAACAAGTTGGATGGCCTTGCAAGTTGGAAATTGCCTTGAAGTATATGACATCGTATAAGATGACAATCAATCTTAATATATGTGATGTGTTCATGAAAGGCATCATTGTAAGCAATTTATATGGTACTTTGATTATCACAATAAAAAGGAGTTATAGAGAAGGAGGTAACACATATATCTTGAAGTAATCTAAGTAACCATATGAGCGCAAAGGTAGTATTAGGAAGAACTTGATATCCTGCTTCTATACTATAGAAAGAGACAATTGTTTATTCTTGCTACGCTTGAAAAATGAGAAACATTTTAAAAGAGAAATAGTAGTTAGTAGTGGACCGATGATTAATGAAGTCTCCAACCTAATTAACATTAGGGTATGCTCTTAATTTTGCTAACGATGAGCTAAAAAGTGAATACTATGAAATAATGTACATTTGATGTACCGAAAGATGTAGAAGTCAACAAAAAAGTGAGTGGTATGAGGTGGAATCATGAATTAGATAACAATGAGAACAACTTAAGCAATATTAGGACGACTAATAGTAAGGTGGATAAGGCTATCAACTAGTTAATAATACAGAGTACTATAACTAATAATAGTCTCATTACTAGTTAAAATATTAATATTAGGCTCTAATAGGGTGCTAACATCTTAATGTTGGTGAGACCAGTAGCGAAGCTACAGCATTGGGAGGGTGGGCAAATGCCCACCCTCAAATTTTTTTATTTAAAGAATATATATATGCTGTATGCATATAGAGGTTGTCTTCCCCATGTAAAAGAATGTCGTTGCCCCCCCTGAAACAATATATATATACATTGCCCCCCCTGAATCAAATTCCTGGCTTCGCCACTGGGTGAGACTATATATGAAAGATTATATCAGTAGCATATTTGGATTGTGAGAGAAGATAAATTAAGGAATCAAAGGAAGTGTTAAGACTTAAAAAGTAAAAGTACCCAAATCCTTCTTTTCAAACTATTGGTAGAGAAAATATTTGAGAATGAAGATATCTTGAGTGTCCTTATCAGTATTTATCATACCATCAATATAGAGAAGAAAGGTGTACCTCTGAATTTTTTTTTGGAGGAACAAGGCATTATTATAGGAGTTATATTGAAAGCCAAGATGGATAATAAAGGAGCTAAATTTGGGAAACCAGACACAAGAAACTTATTTAATTAATATAGATTGCCATTAAAGAAAGTATTCTTGAGATCCATATCCCATAATTGCCAATTCTCTATAATAAAACTATGGATGGATCTTAAATGGGTTACATAAGTAAATGCCTCTTTATAATCAATACTATACTCCTAGGTAAGGCCTTTAGCAACAAGTTAGGATTTATATCATTCCACGGATCCATCATTTAGGTCTAAAATTTATATACTCATCTATAAACAACAACATACTCATTAAAAGGTAAATCAACCATGTATCAAGTCTTGATACTAGTAAATGCTTGTAATTCTTCATCCATTTCTTTTTGTCATAAAGGGTTAGAGCTTATTTCACAATAGGTATGAGGTTCACAATATGAAAATCTTGAAGATGGATGAAAAGATAACTTACTCGATTAGTACAATAAGGAATGAGTTGCGGAGCAAAAGGTTTTGATGAGTGAGTTAATGAAGAAAGATCATATGAAGGAGCAAATTAATCCATAACTAAAGAAGATAAAATGGGATAGGGTACAAACTTTATCGAATTGCGATAAATGTTACATGATGAACCTATAAGAGAAATATTAGGGAACAAAGATATAATTGTATGAGAGAGAAATAGACAAAAAGTTTCACTGACTCAGAATTTTGAAGGAGTTGAAAATATCATATACTTTTAAAAGGTCACATAATAAGAGATACCAAGTCTTTGAGATAAAGGATCCTAACACTAGTACCCATTGTGTTCTATAACATATCTTAGAAAGCAATAAAATCCTACTTATGATTCTAGTTTGGTGTATTCACATGATTGGAAAAGAGAAGAAGAACAAAGTAAGGATTGTTAAAGACTTTATGAGTTTGATAGTTACGAGTACAATTATGTAAGCATTTACAAAGAGGGATATTACATATATAGTGATACAATTTATATACTTAAAGTATCTTAATAGTTGTAAACCTATCAATTCTGGTTTTTTTCTTTAGTTAGATGCAAATCCAAATGCTTTACTAGTAATTATGTAGTATGTAAAAAATACAGGCAATTAACTTATATATTATTGCAAGCATGAAACTAAAAACTTGTACGTTTACATTTTAAAATGTAACAAAAGCAATCCAACAATTCACTTAATATATAGGAAAAATAACTAATTTGGTATCACATTAAAGTTGTAGTTCTTCTAAAAGAAAATTTGTTTATGTTTAAAGACAAACCACAAAATTATATATCATTGTAATTCTTCAACAAGACAATTTGCTTCAAGTTAACCATTTATATATGAAGTATTAAAAATGCAATTTCCAACTTTAGATGATTGACATATCAAGAATACGAGAGAAAAGTTAGAAAAAAAATTGCACAATATTTGTCATTAGCTTGGCTTCTAAGTTCTTTTATGATTTTAACCAAACGATGGTCTAAAGATTAGTAGCTTTAATTAAACGTCATAGTCTATGTTGTATGATCTCTCTATTTATACTGCTACAATGATAGGTATAATTTGTTGTTAGATTAGACCAGATGTTTCGTGAAGGATCTTAGAATTTATTTTATGCAATTAAGCAAGATAAAAGAAGTTAACACCCTAATAAATTATGAGTGATTAAGTTAGAGGAGGATATGAGAATATGATAACAACCGGAGCAAATCTGAACCACCTAATTAAGGTTAAAATTATCAAACTTGGCTGGTTGCTCATCTCATAAACAAAAAAAAGAGGTCTATTTTTTTCAGTTTATACGAATAATATCTTTTTTAAATTAAACTTTAAATTCTTAAAAAAGTTAGTTTAAAATTTTGCAATCATATTGTAAATTCTTTAATTGTATTCATTCATTAGTCAATTTTATAATAATCCAATATCGATTGAATCTTTTAAATTTAAGCATCTTTTTTTATCGATTTAACTTTTGGTCTGATTTTTAAAACATTAAAAATATGTAATTGACGGAGAGGATATGATTTCTTGGTTGTTGCTTAGTTGGTCACCTAATTGTAGTTGTAGGCAGGTTAGGTTAAAATTCTTCAAAACGCCTTATCGATTAGCTATTCTTCAAATTACTTTGTAAACCTATGAAAAGAGAATTTTGTTTAATTACCCAGAGTTTCATAGAGTTAAAATTGGTAGTCTTGAGAATGGGGTTGCCCTCTTCCGTGATTATTATAAGATGAATGTCAAATGCAATTTCAACAACCTAGTTAATATCAGAATTGTCCATTCCATCTATCTGCGTCCATGAAAAACCCATTTAAAGCATGAACCTTTTGCTCCGTACGAATTAGAAAGCACTTTCTTCCTAATTTCCAAGGACAACAGACAATCAACCAAGTTTCAGAACCAACAAAACCCCCTGATGACCAATGATCCTAGAATTCCATTACTTGAGCAGAAAACCCTAATTTAAAGAAAAGATCAAATCTTTAGCCTCGTAATGTCGACAAATAATGGAATTCAAGTAAAATTTCGTTGACTTATCAGTAAAAATGAGAAGGTGCAAGGTGTTTAAAGCCTTTGAAATCACCTGTTCCACTTTTGTTGATCATGTTCTTACTCTGTTCTAACTCATATCATCCACATATTTATATAGGTTCAACGTAAATGTGTGGATGAGATGAGTTAAAATAAAGTAAGAATAGTAAAAATAAAACAGGTGATGTAATCTAAAGGTAATAAAGATAAGGTTGGAGATTGATCGGTGGAGGAAGAAGAGAATAGGAGAAAATGATCAAGGCCTAGCAATAGCATGCATTTCTGTAAAAGTAAGGAGTTATGTACTTTCAGTTGAGGGATGAAAATTGTTCTCTCAGACGTTGTCCAACTAGTCCAGCAATCACAGCAAGAGTTACATATCATTCTACAACTTCAGAGGAACTACTGACAAACTAAAGTTGAACTTAACCGATCCCTGTTTAGATAGAACAATGAATCCAATCGATATGAAGAAAAGTGCCTTCGGCTTCTTATAAAAATTTTCCCAGAAAAACCAACATCGACATGGAAATGTTAATAAGCGTTAGTTTGTCAAGTCACTATGCCTTCCAAATCTTGTACATATAAGCGTTAGTTTGTCAAGTCACTTTGCCTTACAAATCTTGTACATATAAGACGATTTCGCCATCACTTGTTCTTGTTACTCTGTCTACTCTATTTTATAAGGATCCATCTATCTGATAAATGAGACTTATAAAAATTAAATAGATAGATGCTCATAGAACATAATAAGTACAGAATAACTAGAACAAGTGATCTCAACCCAATTGAAAGAGGCCATTCAATATCAAGCTGAAGTCTGCGATGAGACATTGTTACTTTCTACTTCTAATGTTCCAACTCATGCTTTAGAATTAGCGGTACATTGTTGGAATTCCTAGAGGACATTTCAGGAGTGTCTCTTTCCCGTTTAGTTAGTTAAGGTTTCATGTATCTCCCTTATAATAAAAACAAACAAACAAAGAAGAATCTAAATAACATTGCATTTTCAATGTCAGTGAATTGTCAAGTCCCCCAAAATGTTCAACTTAATGTTTGATAAACCCAAATTACTCCATTAACAGTGAATCTTGTTACTGTGAGTGCTAGATAAAAGCGAATTAGATTATTTAAAAACCCAAATTCATCAAGACTTCAATCAGACCTCAGATTTTCCCCAAGAATTGGTCTATTTGAACAACATTTGCATTTTCGTTAAAAAAAGGACAGGTTCTCATTGTTGTTGACAGGATTCATTAGCAAAAACAGAAATATCACTACTGACTTTTTTCTCTTAGGGAGTAACATTATACACTCTAATAAATCAAATTCAGGTATTACCCCATTGCCATTCCTGATTCATACAAAACTTGAAACCAAAACTGCTATGTAACGGAGATATTCCCTTCATCTCTTAATCTAAGTGCGATACAAGTAATAACCTGCATACCGATACTGGTGTTACGTGATACATGGAGAGTTTCCAGCCAACATCTTCATCACTGAAAATGCCTTTTCTACTGACTTTTATCTACCGTGAATTAAGTTTCTAGAAGTTCATGCATGCAGGTCCTTGTCTGCCTTCCACACAGGAGCTTTTGGAACAGCACTCTCGTTTAAGACCCCGCTTCCATTTTCCACACCCATTAGAGGATCAGATTCACCTTCTTTGGCCTAAAAACATTGAACAAGGACAGATTATAAATTACTTCAAAAAAGCCATGTAATTTTACTGAAGGAACAAAGTTACTGAAAAAGCAGTGGAGAAAAGCAGAGATTCAAAGAAGAAGAAACTCTACATATGTGAAACCTACAAAATTAGGCATAAAGGCCATGTCATTTACTAAAAAAAGGTAAAACATTAATTACCTCTGGTATCTTTGCTGATGCTTCACTAGACTTTTGCTGGGCCTCAATGGTGCAACAATAAGAATATAGAACCATCCCAACTACTGCAATAAGGATCCCTAAAATGTTTCGCCAGCTAAACGGATCACGAAGTAGAACATAACCAAATGCCAAAACTAGGCATGTTTTCAAATGTCCTAGGACCTGATACGTAACTGGAGATGTCTTTCCAATTACCAGAAATGTACTGAAGTTTACAGACACGGATATCAGGCAGGATAGAACAATGAAGAACTGTAACCAAATAACCCATGTACAAGCATATGAGAAATAATAATTGGAAATGCAAAATCAAAGATCATTTAGGAATTCTTTCGGTCCTCACCAGGACTTGGGGCGTATAATTGAAAGCAAAAACATTGTGGTTTGTCAGAAGCCAGTCCAAAACTGGACCAGTGATGAACAAAGTTAGCGCCTGATAAGGGCAGGATTGATAAAGAAGTTGGGTTGATGAAACCTTGAATTTCTTCTGGATGGTATTGGTCATAATTTGAGCAATGCAGGTTGTAACAACTGCCAAGAGGGACAGGACAGAACCGAGCAGATTGAGTTGAAGATCAGTTACAGTTGCAATTCCAACACCAGCGAGAAGAATCGCTAGTGAAAGCTGGATGTTTTGACTACATTCAGTCAATGAAATATTAGTAAACAGCAACAGTCACAACAAACTTGATGAGGAGTCAACAGAAATTGAATTGCACATTTTTTCATGGGGCAGATTTTATGATCAAAGTCAACGAAATCATCTCTTCCACTACTCAGGGCCAGCAATCTTGCAAGGCACACTAAAATAGGAAATGAACTACTGAAACTTACAATGTCCTACATAAAGATGGAAGCATGAAACCTCAAAAATCTAGCAGTAAAGTCAACATTTAGTTTTAAGTTTGATTTTTCCTTGGGTTCAAAAACTTGGACTACCCTTGAGAATACCGAATGAGAATGGCAAAACTTGGCTTGACTCATCTACTTCACAGCTCTCAGGATTCTTAAATGGACAAATCTAGAGTTAATCCTTAGACAATATGAAGCAAAATTTTTATCCTACTATGGCTTCTATCAGCCGCATATGCATCAATCAACCTCTTCTAGATTTTAATTTTAAATAAGTAATTACAGTCAACAATGTGCACATGAACACAATAACTCATGTGAAACAAAGAAATTCATTCTCTTCAATAGACCTGATGATCAAAGAATGAACAATATATGCACCAAACCACAAAGATCAAAAGTAATAAGTCTCACCTGAATTTCTTCCTGAAGAAAAGTGTCTCCAAAAGAACGGTACAAGGGATGATGGCCAATTTTGTCATCTTAAATTTAGAAAATAAGAGAAGAAAATTCAGAGTTAATACTCCTAACAATAGTGAAATTTCACAATTATGAGTGTAAGCTCCAGCTAAATTTAAAACAAATGATGCTTTAGCAGAATTGCAATTTACACTGGTATATTCACATGAAATTTGAAGCTTTCAAGTTGGAGATGAGATTCCCCAGAACAAATAAAGTGAAAAAACAAATGAAAAGGCAAGAAGAGAGACAAAGATATAGAGAAGAGAGAACTTTCTTAAGGTCCACGTCCAGAATTTCAAAACATGGGATAACTGCGTGGCAGTAATCACAAAGTTGAAAGGTCAATGTAACTATCTACATTCAATTCACACATTTGGAAAATCTACTATCAAAAATTTGGAAAAAAGGAATTAACCAAACATGGCCATCAAAACCATATGCATGAATTATGTTTCACCATTCATTTCCTGCTCAGAACTAATGAACCATTCCTTAAAACACAAATAACTCCAAAATGTCTTTGATTCTCATAAATGGGGCGATTGTCAAAACAGAGCAATATTTAACAACATGGCAATTGATTGACATAAAAAAAAAAAAGGTGATAATATTCTGCACTAACATTAACACCCAAAGAAAATGAATTTACCTGATAGAAGCCTACAGAATTGAAACCCAAGCTAAGATTCAAAAGCCCAATGGAAATTCCATTTAATACGCCAAATCCCATTACAGCTCTAGCATCAAAAGGCTTGTGCTCAAACAATTTTATCCATAATGCCACATGAAGTGAACAAAATGTCACCAATAGATGCCAGCTTGTCAATGTCGTGGCTGCATCCTTCATGAGTCAAAATCAGTATGATAAACATAATCCCCAAAAGTATGGCTTAGTGAACACAGTAATGATCAGAGACCGGGTGTAAAGTGGCTGTAAGCCACATTACAATGATTAATAAGCTCACGAAAAACTGTCTAGAGTGAATTCAAACATAATCTGAAGTAGTACATGTAATCAACGACAGGCATCATGCCTCAGCAAATATATAAAAATGTGGTACCCAAATCAGATTAGAAGCAGATGCAACCATGCCAGAGACATGCAATGATTAAGATTGCTCCATTCCAATTCAGAACATTCTAAATGCAAGCAAAATGAACGATGGAAAAGAAAAGCACGATTTCATATAGGCAATACTGTGATTTTAGCTTTGAGATGCTGAGGAACTAGTTATAGTTACATCTTTTCTTTTCTACGAGCATTTCTCTTATTGAATGTCCATAAAGGCAAAGCCATAAAACTTAAAAGTGAAACCTAACATACTTATCAATTTCTATATTCTCTCCCATCATTAATACATGGATTTTGACTTTCTTTTTCTTTCCGATTTCAATAAATCAGAATGTCCTTGAAATCAAATTAAATTGACCAGTTGCGATTTCAGATATTCATCAACCATTTAGGTACAAAATAGCAGAAAACTGAATTAACCATCTATTTTAACATCTTTAGCTTACATCCCATCCAAGTATCATAGTTTTCGCATTAATGATGTGTGTGTATGTCTTTAGCAACTAAAGTCAGAATGATACGGAACCCAAACGATAATCAAGCAGCACTCCCTTCACTTCAAAATTTATTTCCTTTTCTATTCTACAGAACCCTCAAACCAATATCATCTCGGTAGGGCTTTTAAAATGCAAAACTTACTTTAGATCTAATAATAACAACTGATAACCTAAAACCCACGTCAAACAAACCTCATCATAGAGGTCAATGTTCAACATCTATCAAGAAAGCAACCAGATGAATCTAGCACAGAAAATGTGATAAGAAACTGAATGAAGTTGACTCACCGAAAGTGAAACCGAGTGTGCTAATAAGGGCCTTGTTGCAAATCACTATCGATACCGACGAAACGACTGATAAACTCAAAGCCCCGATAGTCCCCAACTGGAACCTCTGGTTGTCACTCATCTTCACCACTCCAAAACTCGTTTATCTTTTTCTCGTATATATTATTATTTTGTTATGTCCTCCTATTCTACACCGATCGGGATCCACCAACCTCAAATCCTACAAAATAAACCATACTCAACCCATTACAGGGGGGAACCTATATGATTCAACGAGCATATACCCACAAGTTTTCAAAAACAAAGCGCACAGAAAATCATTAAAAACATAAGAAACAAGATTCAGAAGTACCTCTAGAAGTCAGAATTGAATCGAAAACAATGTGAAAAGAAGGCCCAGAAGAGAATAAAAACAAAATAACGTGTATGACCCAGTAATGAGAAAAGTGGAAGGAGTGTAAATGTTAGTTCTTTTGTAGAGTAGCGAAAGGAAATGTTAAAAAAAAAAGGAAGAGGGATGCTAAAGCTCCTTATCATATTAGTGCAGTGAAGTGATAGGGTTAGTTGTTTTTTATTGTGCCCAATAAATCTCAGCTATTTATTTACGTAAGTTTCGTGTGAATCTTGTGTGGGTTCCATAAAATAAATGGTTGAGATTCTGTGAGACAGAATAAGACAGAGTAATATTAAACAGAGGATCTAGATTCTTTATTTCGGAGATCATACAAGAATGTGGCCTAGTCATATAATTCACATCTTACACATTATGGAATAAAACATCTACCATGTCTTAGGTGATTTTTTCTTTCATTTCTAAAAAGATATGTTTTAAAAATCTTAATATGTTAAAAAGAAAATTAATGGAGTAAGCATTATATAAGAACTTGGAGATGATAAAATAACTGTTAAGAAAGATAAGGTTTGTTAGCGATTATTTATTTTTATTGACTTGAAAATGGAAAATTGAGAAGGAAAAAAATATCAGTAACTGTATTTTAGTAAAGAAATAACATTATCTTTGGTCAAACATTTTGGAGTTACATAACTGAACTCATCCTAATTCACCTCGCAGTTACTGCCACTAAATTAGAGTTTTTGATTCGTTTAATATCTTTCTTTAATTAGGATCTATTGCCGGTTATTCTAACTTGTTAATTAAGGACATTATATTTAATATTTCTGCTAATGCTAATCTTCTCTAGGCAAAAGAGAGTGAACCTTGGACAACTAATAAAGGAAACTTACGGTCACATGTTTGAGTGACGAAAATAACCTCTTTGTAAAAATACAATGTGAAGATTGCGTACATTATGTTTATGTTTGGCAAACAACATATTGTATTAGTTGTTAGTTGATTATATCAACAGATAACATCAGCTGTTTATTAAGGATATTTGGTAAAATTAACTATTTAGTGTTAGTTGTTGATGTGTAAAATAACTTATGAGAGCATGATTTTAAAAAAATTATAAAAGCATAAATATTATATTTTTTAGTATTTCGTTGAATATTCTTATAAGAATTTAAATTTTAAATATTTAATTTTACAAAAATTAAGTTTATAACTTTAATAAAAACATAATAATAATAATAATAATAATCTAACGTTAAATTCTCTAATAATATGAATGATGCAGCGAGCTGCATCATATTTTTCATATAATATGTATAAATTTTATTATTTAATAAATTAAAAATATATATAATTATAGTATGACACAAATATGATATATAGTAGTTATATACTAAAAATATTAATTTGATGTGACTCTTTATGTTCAAAAACTTAATATTATGGTATTTTTAAATATAAACTAATATTATAAAATTAAATAAAAATTAAAAAGTTTAATTGACTCCTTTATTATATTCTTCCAAACTTTACGACATAATTGTACAATAAAAAAAAGCCAATTTTGAAAACACACAGAACAAAAGTAGAGAATAAAGTGGAGGACAATATTGTCATTAGACAACCAGCTAACTCCAAAAGCTCCTCTTATGGAGCTTTTAGAAATCAGCTTATTGGGGTTAAATAAGCTAACCAATAAGTCATTCACCAAATACACCAATAGCTTTTTAAGATGATAAAAAAACTAACTTTTAGTCAATAAGCTAAAAAAACAGATGATAAATTGTTTGCCAAACACCTTCTTAAGCTTTTCAATGCTAGACTTCAAATTTGGAATATTTTATTTTTAAAGTTGAATCTATATTTAATTAAAATTTAATTAAATGTACAATAGCAATAAGGGCTTTTTTGATTAAAAGAAAGTAAGATAACCCACCCAAAACATTATAATTAAAGATTGCGTTTGTGTTTAGGTTTCAGCCGGTCCGGTCTAGCCCGAATTCAACAAGTTCAATCCATGTTGCCAAATTCAAGTTCATGCTCTACAACTCAGCTCACCTCGAATGTGAAAAGTGAAAACAACATCATTTTAAACAAACACGTCATTTTTAAAATGAAATGAAACTAAATTAAAAATAATAAAGCTTGACTTGATCTCAATCAAGTTTGGATATAGAACGTGAGTTTTAGATTCGTTAGAACCTCGATTTGAGCTCGGGTTCTTCCAAAAAATTTTAGACCGGCCCGAACTAAAACCATCTGACATGCTTTCCCAGAAATGCATTTATTAAATTATGTCATCCCCATAACATTCATCTTCTCCAATCTCAATCAAAACATTTCCCACTCATTGAGAGTGTTGCATACAAGAAAATCTACTCCTTTAGATGGTTGAATGAACATAATACTTGAATAGCTAACATTGAAACATTTGACAAATTGTTTGTCAAAAGGGAGAAGTAAAATATACTTGCATTGTAGAAAGTTCGTCCGCAAACAAATAACAAAAGGAACATGAATAAACAGATTACAGTTGCTCTTAAAAGTTGCCAGATAATGAGCAAGGACTAGTACCGGAGATCTTTAGGTTGCTGGCGTGGTTTTGACTTAAATGCACCCCAATTTCAATTGTACAATGATGTGAATTCAATGTGGGTCTCGTATAAATAAACATGGGATCCACATAAATGAATAAGTGAGATTTATGGGACACAATAAAACGCCATAATATTAAACAGAGGACCACGTCTCGATAATTATCCCAACTCCTTAGCTTTTACTTGGAAAAAGTAGAATCTCTTAGCCTTTGGGTGTGCAATAGAAGATGACAAATTCAATGGAATGTGCAGTAGCTTACCAAACTTTTTGCACTCACTCAAACTAAAGAAGAATGATTAGCCAAAAGAATAGCTCTCTTTTTATAAAGGCACAATCACTAGTGGTAGTGTTAGCCTCCTTTTTCCCATTAACTTCTACTTCACATGACTATATTAAGTTGGTAAGCTTGGTACATGAATCACATCAGTATCTTTGTTCATTTTCTCTTGTTCCATCTTGTCTCATGAATCTAGTCATCTATTTATGTGAGATTTACATAAATAAATAACTGAAGGGGTGTTTGTTTCATAGGTATGAGAAATAAGGAATGAGAATGGAATGAAGATGGATACTTGGTAGGGAAGTATGATTGGAAGGGTATGAATTTGATTACCCATTTTGGGGTATTACGGAGGAATGAGATTCATACCCTATCTTAATTAATTAATTAAGATAAAAGCTAATTAATTAAAATAATTACAAAATATAATTAATTAAATTAAATAATTA
>JANKOE010000205.1:9213725-9245290 GCA_026284465.1 Erythroxylum citrifolium
CCTCATGTTTACGACTACACAAGACTTGTGTTAGTTCGTTCTGTTCACGACTTCACAGGACCCTTTCGGGAAGTGTGATTGTTCGTTCTGTTTATGGACCATCCTGACCATTCTGATGTGCTTATGTGCTCATGATTTGTATGACAAGATTGATGCATACATGATTTGTGCTTTGTGAATTATTTGAAAAATTGAGAATTTCATGAAAGAAGGTTTTATGATTTTTAAATGTGAAATTACTATGTTTCGAAAATGTACCAAGGCAATGAGTTTTTGAAAATAGTTTTGCTTGTTCTTTTATTATAAACCTGTTCCCACGAGCTTCCAAGCTCACCCCCCTTTCTCCCCACCTTCAGGTTTTTGAGCAAGAGTTGGAGTGAAAGCGAGTCAAGGCATCACTCCCATTTGCTGATGTGGTATTTTGAGTTAGTTTTGGATAATTCGAGGATTAGTCATTTCAAGGATTATTAGTTCATGTAACTTTTGTATTTGAGATTTGAGGCATTGATGTATTGGGATTTGAAATGTCGCATCAACTTTGTAAAGAACGTTATTCTTTTGATGTTAATGAATTATGATTTATGTATGGATGATATTGAGAGGAATATGAATTTGTGTAGAGATGAGATTGAGATGCGATAGTGAAAAAAAAATTGATGAGAAATCGTGTTAAGCAAGGAACCACACTCAAGTATGATGTTTTCTGATAAGAGGTTGGATTTCGGAAACGAGGTCCAACAAGCCATGTCTACACTAACTCTTCAGCCTATTCCTTTTTAAGACCTCCGCAACAAAGAGTCCCTTGGCATACACTGGTGTGGTCCACAAAGAACTGCCCAAGATGTTCCTTCATACTTTGGTTGGCCTTTTGTGGCAAACTTCATACTAGAGACAAACTCACTTACCTACATACTCCCAATTATTGCTCCTTATGTTTTACTGCCAATGAATCAGTGGATCATTTATTTTTTGAATGCCTTTATTCCAAAGCAGTTTGGACTTATTGCCTAGCCTACTTTCATATCATCTTCCCACCTCATCTTGACCTCCATACAATCCCTTATTGGCTTACTTCTTCACACAACTTCAGATATGTCAATCCTATTTTCCCAATTCTCCTTTCAGTGGCAGTCTACATTCTGTGGAAAGAACGAAATGCAAGGACCTTTAAAGATGAAGCTATGGGGGTGGATGGAGTGAAAGCTAGAGTGCTCACTCGTGTTCAAGAGCACCTCAGAGTAAACACCGAGGGAAGGTAAGGGCTTGAGAGGTTTTTTACATACTAACATCCTTGAGCAAGTTTTTTGTTTCAGGTTTTCAACAATTGGGGTGGCAGGTTAAAGCCCCACGGTATGCGAGCTCAATCAGTCTTCAGCTCTTCGAAACCCCTCCTCAGCAGCAGTTAGGCTTCCCTCACTGGCAGGGTAGTAGCCTAATATATAAGTCTTTATTGACTCTTTAGAAGCAGCAGCAAAGTCAAGTGGATATCCTCCAAACCTCCACCACATTCAGCACAGAAGGTTTACTCATTAAGGAAGGTAGAGAGGAAATTCCGACCTCTCCTCAGCTGTACAGATTCTGGTTGCACCCAAGGGGTTCAACCATGGTTTTTTGGATGGTTTTAGTACTATATGAGGTTGGGCTTGGTAGTAGTTTCTTGAATGCTGGTTTGTTGCTTTAGATTTGGATTCATAGGTTGGCTAGCTTTTGAGTTGGTTAGGCTGTTGGTATGTGGAAGGGTTCTTGCTGATTTTGTTTTGGTTGTTCTATTGAACTTGAGTTTATAGATTGTACAAGCTCTAGCTGTACATATTTTTCTCTTTATTTATATATTCCTTCTGATTTAACAAAAAAAACATTATAGTTTTGTTATAATTGATGATTATTCTAAATTTACTTAGGTTTATTTCTTAGCAAATAAGGATGATGTTTTTAAAGTCTTTACAAAGTTTTGCAGAAAAATTCATATTGAAAAGGGGTACTACGTTACTTTAATTCAGAGTGAACATGGAGGAGAATTTGATTACAAAAAGTTTGAAGATTTCTGTGATGACACTGATATAACTCATAATTTCTCATGTCCAAGGACTCTTTAGTAGAATGGAGTTGTTGAGAGAAACAACAGGACCCTTGCCGATACGGCTAGGACTATGCTGTACGAAAGTGGTCTGTCTCATAACTATTAGGCAGAAGCTATATCTACTACCTGTTACACTTTAAACATGTGCCTTATAAAGCCTATTCTTAAAAGGACCCCTTATGAGCTGTGGAAAGGAAGAAAGCTGAATGTTGCCTACTTTTGAGCATTTGGCTGCAAGTGTTTTGTGTTGAATAATGGTAAGGATAACCTAGACAAATTTGATGCAAGGTTTGATGAAGTTATTTTTCTGGGATATAGCACTACTAGTAAAGGATTTAGAGTTTATAACAAAAAAATCAAGACGATAGAAGAATCAATACATATAGTATTTGATGAAGCACTGCCCTCAACAATAGTTGTTGATTCAGATGATGAAGAGCATCCTTTAGTCCCTAAAGATACACCACAAACTCATACTGCACCAGTAGCGCCTTCAGATTCACAATATTAAGAAGGTCCTTCTAAAACTAGGATAGAAAAGACTCCTTTTCCAAGTACACCTCAACAGGTACCTATACAACAAAGGACACTAGATATTTAAAGCAGAAGGATACCAAGAGAATGGAGAGGTCTTGATACGCTTTAGCATATTCTAAGAGATCGTGTAGAAGGTTTAAGAACCAGAGCCTCCTTCAAAAAACAATTATGTTGCCTTTATTTCACATCCAGAACCAAAGACATTTAAAGACGTGCTTGCTAATAAAAGCTGGACTGTAACTATGAAAGATAACCTAAACCACTTTGTAAGGAATCAGGTTTGGAATATGGTACCCTATCCACAAAACAAATCAATCTTTGGAACTCGTTGGATATTTAGAAACAAACTTGACGAAAATGGTAAGGTGGTAAGAAATAAAGTTAGGCTTGAAGGCTATAATCAATAGGAAGATATTAACAAGAGCCTTCTATAGTATTACTTCGAAGGCTCCTATCAATTCAGAAAGGGAAGAGTAACCTTGTCCAAAAGGTGCAGTTGCTAAACGTTGTAGTTTCATGTTTTAAAAACACACGCGCAGTACAGTTAGTTTTCAGTACACTACTGACAAAAGATACGAAAAGCGATCACACCTCTGGGAACGTGTGTGATCTTTCATCTTCACACAAAACCCACTCTTAGAAATTGTTTGGCATATCTCGGAACAATTCCTTCCTTCAACGTATCTTCGTCGTCCCTTGAAGCTCCTTCTCTCTCATTGCAATCGAACTCTTCCTTTCTCAATTTTTTCAAAACAAAAATTTCCAATGTCATTCTTTGAAATGGCACGAATAAAGCCCAAAGCTTAAAAGAAACCAAACAAACCCACTTCGAGCCATGGAGAAACATTATTCCATGAACAAAAGCCTGAATCTTTTGTTCCGGAATCTTCCAAGTCATCCACACTAGAAGCACCAAAGACTCATACTAAACCCATTGCTTCCTCTTCAATAAAAAGGTCCCAATTTTTTAGAAAATCCACATAAAAGAATCCCTTACACATGTATGAAAGAAAGAAGAAGAATGTGCCACCATCGTCATTACTGGAAAAGACGACTTCTGATTCTTCTACCCAACACCATGAATTAAATACTAAACAAAGATATGACTCTCAAAATAAGTATGATGAAGAAAGCCCTAACTCTGACGAATTAAACCCTAGTTCGTAGGAAGAAGAAGAAGAATAAGAGGACTCTTTAGGTGAAGAGGAGCTTACTCGAGTAAAGAAAGCTTTCTACTAAATGGAGTTGCCTATCTTATCGAAGAAAGTAAGTACCCTCTCTCATTCTCCAACTACAAGATTTTATTCTCCATTGTTCACGCCTTCACCTTCATCACCACTAATACATAAGCCAACTCTAACTCCTCAAATTTCTTGACCATGATCGTCATTAACTCCTTAACCTGGTCTAGTTGTTCCAAAAATTTTTTAAGACCGATGGATTATCTTTGATGATGATTTTGAAGAGGAAGTTGTTCACTTGGTCAGAAGTCCACGAACTAGAAGCAATATCTTTACAATGCAGGCTGAGAGCCTTTGGTTGAAAAAAAAGAACTTTAACCTCGATGATGAATCGAGGCAAGCATAAGCGCCACAAAAAAGAAGAGAAGAAATAAGAAGAGGGAAGACACCTATTGTTGAAGAGCCCAAAGAGAATCCTATTACTCAGGAGGAATCTCTCATCGAAGAAATCCCCTAGGCTCCTGTAAAAAGATCTAAGAAAAAGAACATCGATGTATAAGAGAAAGGAGAGCCCACAGCACCTCTTAAAACCTTTCGATCACTGGAAGTTGAAGCAAGATATAAAATGCACTACAAGAAACGAAAGGTGGTTGCTAGGCATATTATGCCTCCTCTCTTATTCTATGATATTGTTATTGATATCTTTGCCTACTTCCTTTCAAGAGGTTGACCTAATTTCCTTACCTTGAATGAAACTGCGTGTGATAAGCTGGTGAGATCTTTTTACACTCATATGAGAAAAGATATTATTGATGGAAAATTGGTGATTGTCTTATGGGTTTTTTAGTGTGAGATTTTGATAACAGAAGAGATATTGGGAAATTTACTGGACATGGCCCCTATTGGTCGTATTGATTTTCCTTGTCACAAATGGGATGTTGCTAACTAGGGCCTAACTTCACACTGAAAACACCTAAGATGGAAGACTTTGGTGTAGACAGTTGGATCTTCTATAAAGATGCCTTGCATCGCTTTTTGCCACATCTATTTTCCCACATAGCAACTCTATTGAAAGATGCAGTCTCCTAGACACCTATGTTATCTACAATCTGCTCAAAGGTAATCAAATGAATCCGCCTGCTATGATTATTTGATTTATGTTAGATAAAGGGAGTCGTAAGAACACCAATGGGTGTTTGCCTTATGGGATGTTTTTGATGAAAATGCTTGCCCATTATGGTGTTTCGTTTGACAAATTGGAATGGTATGAGCCTGTTAAATACAATTCTTCCATTCCTTTCAATTTGGATACAAGCTAAAAGACAATGTCTGGTGGACAAGAAGACATAACGAGTTACAGAGGTCATGGGACCTTCTCAAGAGTGTCAGAATCCTACTACCTTTAAAGATGCCAACACACTTATGTTTCAACAACAGCTGCGAGACATCGAGTTCACTCAAGACCAAATGCATGCTACAATGATCCACATGCAGGGACATATCAATGACATAAAGATCTTACTTCAGACGCTCGTTGACACTCTCAAGGAATATTTTCCTTGAAACCCATTTTTTTTTATCTTTCATATTTTATGAATTTTTAATCTTGAATTTTTTCGTGATGGCCTGAATATTGGTATTGACGACTTTATTTGCATGTTTAGTCTTGTTTATAGTTTATGGTGACTAATTTTTACCCATGAATATTTGTGCTACACTTTCTCTTTTATGATTACATGATTCTTCTACTGGATTAATTTCTTTCCCTTATTTTTGATAATGATAAAGAGGGAGGGTAGAGAGGAGATGATAGATGATATATTTTGCTAATTTTGAAATGCTTTTATGTTTTGAAATTTGTTAATATGATAGGGACTTGATATAGGGCTTGATATTCATATGTTTAACTATATGCTTGCATCTAAGTTTCTTAATGGTAGTAGAGGCTCCTTCTAATCATGGTTGTGAGTAAAGACATATAAAGATTATAGGTACTTTTCGAAATCCTTCATAGTTACTCAATTCCTTGGAAAATATATCTGCTATTGCTTGTCATCATAAGAAGGGGGAGATTGTTAGCTCAAGACTTTTATTTTAATGATTTTGATGATCACAATCAATAATTTAAAATTTAAAATATTCAGATTTATTTAACTGGGTTATCTCATTTATTCAGAAAGATAACTATATAAAAAAATGTTATATAATTTAGTTATCTATTTGAAATGAAAGCATAAACATTTAACAATTCCTATTTTGAAGGAACCATCTTAACAACCTTATTTGAAAAATCAGAATTGATTCCAGAAAAATCTAGAATGGATAATCCCTGTCATCTCTGTACGGACGAAGGAACCTGCTATTCACCTAATCCGATGGTTGGCTTCGAGACACAGTCAAAAGATTATCCAAACAACCAGATATTTGAAGATGTCGTCAAAGATAGTGAGTAAGACATTTTAACAAATTCAAAGCCGATTCAGTCAGTTAATCCATGATAAAATTGAAGCAACAACTAGTAAAAGGAAATTCCTATTTAAGGGAGAGCTACTGCATTCAATTATTCACCAGATTTTTTGAAATACATCAGTAGCATCAATAATCTCAAAAGTTATACTCTCTGTGCTTTAGAAAGTAAAAACACTCTATTAAGAAATATCATTATTCATTGAAGCTTATATTGAGCATATCTCACTTTCATTTATTGAGAACTTGTAAAAGCTGGTTAAATACTACTAATGTGGATATTGAAGAACCTTATAAAGATATACTTATGAGTTTGGAGAAGCTCGTCAAATTATTACCTGGAGATTTTTAGTAAAATACTCAAGTTGGATACTTGGGGACTGGATGTAGACTTGGTTATAAGCCGAACTAATATAAATTGGTTGTGCCATTCTTTTTCTTCTCTTAGCTTTTAAATTTCCACGTTATAGCTTTTAAATTTCCACGTTATAGCTATTGTTGTTTTCAAATTGCAAGAGACTCCTTTTATTTTAAATTTTAACGGTCATCTATCGTTTATACAAATTGACAGTAACTTATAAAAATTTTCAAGTCACACACAATTAATCCCTTCTTGCATATGTTTACTTTATCAGGACAATATTGCTAGGTGGTACTTTTCCACCTAGATGTGTCATGGTTTAGTATATGATTCTAGAGTTGCCAACACACTACACTTATCTGTTGAATGAAACCTCAATCATTGAGAACAGAGACTCAATCAATGCATGAGTCAGATTCTATATATGCTTGCCAAGTTACTTATTCTTTTTCACCTTTTCAAAAAAAAAAGGAAAGGAGATAAAAGTTTAGAGTTTTGTCATATAGTTTTTTTTTAAAAAGAGCTTTGTCATATAGTTGAATAGCACAATGCAAGTAATTATATATTGTCAACTAATTAACCAACAATCCTAAACGGCATTGCTTCTTAAATTGTCGAAGTGAGCAAAGGGATTAGCTATGCTTTTTATTTTGCAGCCAATAATTAAGAAAATAATACTCATCAAAGAGTGAAGCTTTGTGTACACACATATATAGATACACTCTTTGTGTACACATATATATATATATATATGTTTGTATGTATTGTAGACGTCCTATAAGATGATCGTTTCTATAGGAGACTTTGAGCATTATCTTGGGTTATCTAGTCAAAGTTCAATACACCCATTGGTCTATAATGGTGTGCGTTTTTTTTTTAAGTTTTATATTTATGAAATTTAGTAATCAATACGCAACAATTTTTTTTAAGGGAAGAAAGTAAGGCCTAAACAAAGGCCCAGGAGTTAAAACCCCACACGTATATCCTTTAAGAAGATAATAAAACATCCCCAAGGAGGAAACTGCAAAAGGTAATTCCTAAACCAAAAGACGCCGCATAAACAACTAACCAATCTGCGCAACGATTTTTTTCACTAAAGACATGTCGAATAATACTCGAGAAGGAAAGAATGTTAATGACCTCTAAAGAATCGACTTCTAATTTAAGTCTCTAATAACCCATGTCCCATGCCATAGTCAAACCCGAATAGACCTCCTCATAATTCAGCATCCAAGGGGAAACAAACAACTAATTTCTTCTTTAAATACATGACAAGAAGTCGACGTACACGTTAGGAGTAGGCAACTTCATGTCGGTCCTACCATGTTAGGAGCACATGCAAAGCTCCGGCTTTCATTGCCTGTAATATCCTCCTCTTTACAAGTATTATTCAATGTATCCGTTCTTTAACTTTGGAAGCATTAACCCATATGATGGAATTTAATATTGGTTTCTATATCTACAAAGTTTAATGTTTGTAATGTATCCCGAAAAGATAAAAAATGACTTGCGGAGATGTACAAAACATATGGTCTAGTAGCTGGTTTGTTGCTGAAACTAAGATGGAGGTTGGAGAACATCATTCGAACCTATTGTTCCTACCCTTTTCAATTTAAAATGAAAGATGTTGTTCTCTTGCCTGCAACTTCAGGATTCATGTCCAACTGTTACGAAGAATTAAGAACATAGTGTCGTTCTGAGGATCTTCTTTATATTGGCATTTTGTGAAGATTTGCTTGGTATATAGGATGAATAACCAAATAAGTTATGTATTATCGATGCAACAATTAATTATACAGCGCTAGCAGAGAGGAACGTCAGCTAGCTTGTATTTATTCTTTTATTTAACTGAATTTTTTGGACATTCTCCAAATTCTGGGAGAGTTTGTTACAAGTTTTTTGGGTCTGTTAATAAGGATATTCCCTGATTGCTAGCTATGTAATAGTTATATAAACTACCCTGTATTCATTATGCAGTATGCACATAGAGAAAATAAGAAGAGAGCTTCATTTCTTTGCACTTAATAAAATAATCTCTGGAATATCAAAACATTTCGAAGGATGGAGGGAAGGATCATCATTCTCATCGTCAAGAGCTTGAGCTTCCATGCACCTCTCCTGAGTGAACAATTAGTTTATACGTTCCTGATAATCGTTGAACTACTTTCATATAGTTGGACGCAACTGAGTTTTCTAGCTATTTGTTTTTGTCGACAAAACGCTCTCTTTTGGAAGAACAAATGTTTAATGACTAGCTCAGCACAGGAACTCATTTTGTCTTTTAACACCATTCACAAATTAACATCTAACATCAGAAATTTTCAACGAGTTGTCTATTAACAAACTAATTTCATGTTTTTTCATCAGATTACTCTCCAGACAGCATATATCAACCCATATGTATAACATTTATGAGAGTTTTTCAGGTTCTGATGGTAGGTGCACCAGTTTTAGTTTGCTAATTGCCATGGAAAGAGACCAATGGGCGATGTCCTCTACCATCCAGACCACATGTGAAACTTCCTCACGCGTACAGGCATTTTCCCAAGCACATGTCCACATTTTTAGTTGTAATATATAGGAATAGATTTGGCTCTGAAGCCCCAATAACATATGACTCCGACATCTTAAATAAAGGGATGTGCTTTGATCAAGACCAGCAGATAAAACAGGAACAAGAACAAAGAAAAAGACTTGGCTCTTTCTGGCCTGCGACCAAACCAAGTAATGCCAACAGAACAGATAACATCAAAGCATGAAACCTTTCAGCCATTGAACACGATTAACTTCTTTTGTACTTTGAAGTAACGTTTTTTGCAAGTGTAGGGTAAGGAACGGAACTGGGGAACAAAACAAAAGGACCGAAAAGGCAGTCTCAGGAAACTCGTGGAGCTAATTGTATCCACAAACAATAGGATGCATTGCAGGGCTTATGTAAGGTTCTGATGGTGAGATATATGGTATGGTGTTTCCTGTTTCTCCATGTTCATGGGGTCCAGATTATTGAAAGAAGGGCGTCACGACTCACGAAGGATCTGTTATTAGGCCCACCTGTATCATAAGGGAGTGCAATATATATGTCATCAGATTAAGATACTCAATACTGAAAGACTGCCTTCTTTTTTCAGATTTCAGGTAGGACAAAGCGGAAACATGGTGACAAAGGAAGCCTTAATGGACCCACCTGAGCTTGCGTAGCGGTAAGAATAACAGCTCGAGCTATGAGCCTATGAGAGCCTAACCCCACCATGTGCAATATCTTTCATGGAAACATTTTTGATGGACGGCGTGGTGAGAATGGGTTTTAAGAACATAAATGTGTTCTAGTTATACTGAACTTCAAACGGATGTAATCATTATCACAAAATAAACAAATTTAATAGAATGAGTTTATTTATCAAAACACTAAAAAAGATATTACAACAAAGTGCAAAATTGCGTTAATTATTATCACAAAGGTAAGTATTTGCGGCGCGGGGGATACATTGTTATCAGAGGTTTTCTTCACACTCCTTTCAGTGAGACACCTGCTTTAATTAATCATTTGTAGTAGAAGCGATAATCATATCTGGTCTTTTATTCTTTTTTTTTCAAAAAATATAAGTTTTTATTTTCCACGGCAAAACAGAATGAGGAAAAAGAAAGAAAGAAGGGATCTTTAAATTGGTTTGGACCTCGGGGAAATTCCCATACAGAACATGAAGAAAATAAAATCATGCAAGTGCTTATCATGAGCATCTTCCTAAAATAAATACCAGAAAGGACAGCACAAACTCTAACTCTAATAGAAGTTCAATTACACCAGTCAACATGGGTCATTGTGTAATATATGAACAATCATAACTTTAATCTTCAAAGACAGAATTATCTGCTTATTTGATAATTTGAAAATCAAAAGGCCCTTTCGGAGACCTATAAAAACTCGTTACATCAAATTTATGATTTATATGTAATGCTACATGAAGTAGTTGCGTTTTAATACCATATTCTGCTCCCCTTTAGCTCTCAGCCCTTTAAACACTTGCGTGAAAACAAAAAGAATGAATTTTCATTTGTATTACTGTTTTCCCTTTTCATCTCCTATTCATTATTAATGCCTGCGATTTTCATCCTGCCGCTGAAACTGATGCATTCAACGGGTGCAAAAGAGTAACTTGGAATTGTGTGAAGCATTCAAGCAGTTGATGCAAACAGATTTAGCAGAGGCTGGTATAATAATTGGATGATATCTTGAAGGCTCTGAGATCTTTGATGGCCTGTTCATACTCTGCACGCGTTTCAGTTTCTTTCAACTCAAAATTGCAACCCCATACCCTAACACAGAGCCTTCTGCACTTAGGAGATGATTGCTGCAGATACGTCTTATACCAGTTGATAACATCCTCTTTTCTAATGCGTTTCAACTCTTCCGCTTCTTTCTCCGAGAAGTCAAATATATATCTGAAAAGATGAAGAGCAATCTTGGTTTACAATTAGAAAAAGCACAGTAAACGTACCACTGATGTAGACCCATTAGTGACACATTTTATAGGTCCTTGTATGGGAATTTGCAATCAAGAAATGCATTAAAAGCTTAAATAGACAGTTGATTTGATTCAAGAGATTGTGAAGCATCATCACAACTTGATGTCAAGTAACAATGCGCTAAAAGATCATGTGAACTTTGGAATTCTTATCTTCCTTAATAATCTATTAGGGTATGGCACAGAAAAGAAAAGCTGCAACATGATAAAGTAGCAATATAGTGCATTTCTCTATTAGCTATCGAAAAGAATGGCCAGGTGGTTGCAATCTGACCAAATGGTTTGGTCCACTATAAGATACCTTTTATCAGTTATCTGATTCCAGAGCCGATTTGTTTCATATTGAAGGGAAGGATCTTTCTCCAGAAGCTTAGCTTCTAACCCACCCCTGTAGTTCTCGAAGGATGTATCATCAAGAGCTTTCTGAAACACAAACAAATACTTTAGACACAAATATCAGCAATATTACCATTAGAATCTGTGTAAATAAGTTAAATTTGTTAGTAATGCCTCTCTAAATTTAAAGTATAGATGTATGCAACAAGCTCCTCTGGTCAGGAAGTCAGCAGTATAAACGAATTCATCATTGTTTTAACAAGCATACAAGTGCCCTTTGTGATTAACAGGGTATCTCGTCAACTGAAAATGTGCAAGCCATTCAGCTGAGTATCTGAGCCATAATTTGATTCAAAAAAACACGATAATCATTTATTAGTGACAACATGGTGAGTATATATGACAAAGCAATGAATATAAAGAACACAAAATGCAGCAAGCTCCTCTGGTCAGGAAGTCAGCAATATAAACGAATTCATCATTGTTTCTTTTTTTTTTTTTTGGAAGAACACAAATTCATCATTGTTTTAACAAGAATACAAGTGCCTTTTGTGATTAACAGGGTATCTCGTCAACTGAAAATGTGCAAGCCATTCAGCTGAGTATCTGAGCTATCATTTGATTCAAACAAACACGATAATCATTTATTAGTGACAACATGGTGAGTATAGATGACAAACCAATGAATATAAAGAATACAAAATGCAGCAATATTTAGAAGCAGAAAAATTGGATGCTTACCAACAACTCTTCAATTCCATTTATGAAATTTTCAACTCTTCCTTGTAGGTAAACTGGGTCGTACTTGGAAGATTGAACACAGAAACAAAATCCATAGACCCGATATGTTACCCTTGGACTACACTCAACAATATAACCAAGTTGCTCCTTTGTCCTGCAATCCAAAATAAAACAAAGAATTTGAAGAAATGACAAAAGATCAGAAGTCCATGACATCACATGTAAAGCAATATTTTATGACATAAAATTGCTATCTTTAGGTCATCTCAAAATTCCTCGTGCCTGTCCAACATATGCATTACAAGGACCTTTGATTATAAGTCTCATGAGAAGGAAAAGAGATTCAATCGACGGGCCCAGAACAAGAGTAATACCAGGCCTAAACCTAAAAAGAATGATTCATATTGGTTAACAATTACATGCTTTTCCTAAAAAGGCAGCATGCATCCTAACCAAGGAAGCACAAAACAAAACCAACCAAAGTTTGCATTTGCCAGTCACCTGAGCTCATTAAAAAGTGGCTCTTCCACAATTTCATCAAAAAGATCTATCAAGGCCTTCAATTTTACTGATTCTAACCCCACTTCTGGCTCAACTTGGAAGTAAAGCTGCAATGGACAGTGGGGAAAGCAAACCCTTGTCAACCAAATAAGCAACACAAACAGTCTGTATATTTTACACGTGTACCCAGAAAACTTGATTAATTTTCAGATACCTCAACCACAGAGTTTGTTTCACACTTATTCTTCACTTTGACATCTCTGACTAGGTTCGCACCATAGGGAAGACATATCACCTGCTCTTCATGCCTCATATTCAATGGGAGTGGTTGAGCAGATAGATTGTTTTTCAATAAATTTGATATGTTGAAGGCTTCATCTTCCAACAGATTGCCATGGCAAAGACCTTCAATAAAGAGCTGTACAAATTGTGTAATGAAGTGAATTTCTGCTCTAAAGGACAAATACAATTTCCATGACATCCAATATATACCTGGGAACGAAGTATGGGAATGAATGCCTTTAAATCATTGAGTGACAAGTCACTTAGAACATGTAGTTTCTCCTCTACATCATAGAAACTCTTGCACAGAACTTGAATTCTCAAGTAAGATGAATGATTCAAGGGCCTCATATTCAAATTCTTTAAATTTCTTATCATCTCCTCTTTAATAACCTGTTACATGGAGTGTTGTTTTAAAACAGACAGGTGGTAGAATTAATTAATAGTCTAACCACAAGCACAATATTGAACTTGAGACAGATATAATGCTGATAATTTAAGATGCAAATAAGAGTTTTAGAAAATAGTAACACAAGAGACAAACATTATAACTACCTCAAATCGATCGTAGCTTGGCAGAAACATCTTGGCAATCACCAAAATCTTAGGCAAGAGAACTGAAATCTTATCATTGAAACCATAAATCTTCAGCTCTAGCTTATCACTTACAATAGTTACAGATGCATCCAACTTGGCAACGCAAGCCTGTGGGTATGAGATTAAAATATATAAAATACCAGATGTAACCATTAATTCAGGAACTAATAGATGCCAGGTACAAATGGGATGAAACATAAATCTCAGAAACAAGTCTGGCAACTTGATCCATTTGCAAGATCTTTGGCACGAATAAAATATGCTTAGGATTGGCATCTCCATCAATCATTGAAAGAAAAACATACATGTTATGAGAAAAATGTTGGAAGAAAATGGTTTTCATCTTGCTCCATCAGAAAGCAGGAAATTATAAATAAGCTACCCTATTATTACAGAAACACAAAATTTTACAGCAAGAAAGGTACGCAACTTACCTGATATATGACCTCATTCAGCTCGTCTTTAAGAAGGTGAACAAATAGTTCAGTAAGAAGACAATTCTTGACATTCTCATAACCTCTTTTCAGGTTTATCCGGAAATATGTATTTGCACGAGGAAGTTTAAAAGTGTTATCAAGCTTGTACCATAACTTTATTAATGGCTCATCAACTATACATTTAGGAGAAGTACTTTCAGGATCAATGTCTTTTTCATCAGCACGAATAGAGAAATCACAGGGAATAAACTCATTTTTCAAAGGCAGATGCAATGAAACATCAATTTCTTGCGGATCTCTCCATAGTTCTATCAAATGAAGAGGAATACACTCCTCAGTGTACCGTGACCCAAACCAAGGCTCACATTGATCACCTGAAATACACTTGAGAGAGAAATGAGTCAAAAGCTCCAGAAATTTATGTAAAGTTGAATTCTCCTTTGATTAAAAGTTACTATAGCTAAGTTTGAATGCCATCTTATTTATCAAAATGTCCTTGTGGAACCATGAAAAAGATGGAAAAAAGTGATCACTTGATTCAGCAATAATTTACATCTGCCAAACAATTTGTAAATTAGTTCAGTTATTACTTTTTTGTGACAACAGAAGAACTTAATAAAGTCACTTAATGATGCTCAAATAAGAAGTCCATAGGAAAATAAAAAGATGATAAAATTGAAAATAGAATAATATTACCTTGTGAATGTGTAAAAAACTTTGACAGCACATCAACCCTCATGTTTTCTGGTTTGAAGCAATCAAGAATATCTTTCAAGAGATCCACATCCCAGATCTTGTACAAGTAATCTCCATATATCACATGTTCTGCCGGATAAACAAGCAAATTCTCTGCAACAAAGAATTAGTAAGAGTCTCAAAGCCATTGAATGTATCCATATAATCTATTCATCAACTAAGCTGCGAACACTTGCATTTTGAAATGTAGAAAATTCTAAAGAAGCAATGAAGAAAAGATTGACTCCAAATAGAGAGATTGTCAGGGTTAGCTCTCAATATTAAAAAAGGAAGCACTAAACTAATCAATTTTCAAAACACCACAAAAACTAGCACAAGGGGAAAAATTTACAATGCCAACCTGAAAGCTCTGCAGCATAATCATCCTGTGGTTGCTTCTCCGCAAATCTGAATTCCATGTTGTTAATATCCTGTAGTTCCTTAAATATCCATTCTTGTGGACCAACTTGCCGTAAGAGTTTCAAATATTGATAAACAAAACCAATGATGTTGAAAATCTGCATAAAAACGTCGTCATGGATGAGGGAAATTTTTGATAAAACCAGGACTTGGACAAATCTTGCTAAATACAAATTGATGGTTTCACAAAGTCAATGCAACAGTGAAAAAGTAGTTGCTAAAACTAGATAAGCATGTGGCTTTAGTAGCTGCAGGGTGATGACAAGAAATTGAACTTTATCAATCGTATGAAAGTGAAATGATTAAACCAAGTAACATATAAGGATAGACATATAAATAAAATCGCAATATTAGAAAAGATAGTGAAGTGCAGAGAAAAAGGCGATAAAAGGAAGCTGCTATGATCAATGTACCCAATAGACCAGACCAATAGTAGAGATAATTAATTTCCTCCAAGATTGCTAATCTTGGTCAGAATTGGTCTTTAAGAAATGTGCTATAGCAGCACAAAACTTGCTCACAAATCAACAAGTGTATGTCCCGTATACGAAAAAGGTGCAGAGCAGGTGATAAATGTTATACCTTTTCCAAGCCAGAGTCAGTGAGGTGAATGGAAATGCCAAAGATGTACGCTATAGAAGATCGATGCATTCCTTCATCTCCAACCCCAGCAGACAAGGAAGTTGCCCACCCTCTAGCTTTGAGGAAGGAATGCAAGCTTCCCTTGCCCTCTGCAAAGTGTAAATTGTATTTACAGATTCAAACTTGATAGAAAGGACAGTTGTATGGGAGTCCACCCATATGTGACATAGTAGATAAACATGAAAGATAAAAGTCATAAGAAAAAGTACTTCATCAATCTAGAGTAGCTAACAAAAAACAAGAACAAAGCTTCAAAGAACTCTTTCCGTCCTACCATCATTAACAATCCTGTGAGAACCACCGCTATCTACTTGCATATGAGATTCTCTTTTCATGGTTTCCTCTATTTTCACAGTTCGTTCATCAAACTGCGATCATTGACAGAAGTTGGAATACTATATCTTACCATGCCATGTGGTAGGACAGACATAAATTTAACAATCCTCTGAGAAACAACACTATCTGCTTGCATCCGGGATTCTATTTCATTTTCTCTATTTTGAATGAATATCACAGCTCTTGGTGTTAGAAAGGAAAACAATGTAGCAGTTAACTTATATGCATACATAGCTCTGTAATAACTCACACAGTGGATTTATTAGGGTTCGTTAGCTAAACTGAGAGAATTTAATAGAAGTTGAAATACTATGCATTACCATGCCCAAGAAGATGTGCTAGATAATCTTCAGGTTTCTTCAGATAGTGCTGGCGAAGACAAGGCAGTGCCCATGTCAAGTCGAGCATATGAACTTCCTTAACTGCTTCCAATCGATAAAGTTTGCCAGCTTTCCAGATAGGACCTTCAACCTGAAACTTCGGCTTTGCTTGAGAACTTTTCTTCACATTGCAAAACAATTCCATAACCCAGCCCTCAAGGATGTCAAGAGACTCTGCATTGCATAAATATGTTCATCAACATAAAAGCATTTAAAAGCTACTTGAAGAACAAAGAGTTCAGCTTCAATTAAACTGAGTTGCACTAAAAAATGATTGTGATTAAAAATCAAAGGAGAAAACATACTTTGGGAGCCATAATCCTTTCATATAGTTCAACCTAGTAATCCTTTCATTTATTTTATTAAGGACTAGATTCCATGTAGCAGTAATAGTGTTTCTACAATATGATTTCCATTAAATTATTCATTTCAATTTAGAATACTCAGAGAGAGTTGTCCCAAGTACTGAATTGCAGTAGTATGTTTGGAAGATCGGATAAGTATATATCTCACAAACTCTACATTTCTAATACCAATTCACAAAAACTATCAAGCCCCATTCCCTACAGGATCCCTCTGATAGAGTACAGAAACAAGGTATTGAATTTGTATACTTCTGGAATTAATTTCTCAGCAGAATACAATCGGTGAGTTGGATTTCGAGGTCCAGTCCTCCAGCCTATGGCTCATACATACAACATTTCATGATATCCCTCTCTCTCTTCCTATATGTTATTTATACTAGATTCGGTTAGCTGACAACCTAATGATTGGTTGTCAGCACTGCTAACGAACTAAAAGAAAATAAAAACAATAGTCCAGTATACCCCCTGCCCTATTACTCCTCTGTCGATCGTTTATTTCTCCTAACATAGACTCGGCTTATCTTAGGCCTATCACCCTCATCTATTTGGCAGTTTGGCAATCATTAGTCCATTTAACCTTCATCAGAAGAATTCAATTAACTGCACTAGCAGCAGTACATCCATGATAGTAATTGACGCAAAATAAAAAAGTCATCAGTTCACTTTTCCTTACTAAAAAGAAAAATATTTCTATCATATTTTGTTCTTATTAGTTTAGGGTTTAAGTATATTACAAAGTAATAAGAATCCTTATAAAATACGAATCTATTCATATTTTACAAAATTAGTGGTTTTTCCTATTCCATTAGGATTAGGTTCCAATAATTTTCTATATATATATATATATCAACCTTTCAATAAAAAGAAGTCTGAATTTTTCCTACAAATTAGAAGGTATGATGCTTTCTTCTAAGAGTGAATTTTAAACCCTAGAAGTAATTTATAGTTTCTTATCTTAAGAGTGATTCCTAAAACTAGCCATTGGTTTAATATGATCCTTTCTTTTATTTTATTCACTGACTCCATTTAACATTGATTATGTTTCTACCCTAAAATTTCCATTAAATTATTCTTTTCAGTTTAGAATATTCCAAGAGAGTTTTCTCAAGTACTGAATTATTCTTTTCAAGTACTGCTTTCATTCCTAGCTAATAAAGCTCAGCCATGACTTGCTTGTATGTTTTTAATAACCCAAAATGTTCCCCTACTAAGCTATTGTGAAATTTTAACAAAATCTTTGGTAACAATGGAGAGGAATTAGAGATTACCAAGCAGTTGTTCTAATGTAGCTGGTTATGGACTAAACTCCATCCTGGTTTCTAGTTTGAATCCTTCCTTATAAGCTTCTTAATGGTTGCTAATTTAGGATCCTGGTCCACCTCACGTATCAACTCATCTACATCAAAGCATTGTGCCATGATGATGTTCAGAAGAATGGGCACTCTAGACAATGCATTTGTTGCCTTATTCTCACCCCCTAGTTTATACTCAAATCTAGAACTCAAATCCCAGTAACTTAGGGATCTAATTCAGATGCTACTCTGTTATTAACCATTGTTCCACAAGGTGCTTCAGACTCGTTTGATTTGTCCTAATTATAAATCTCCTTCCCAACAAGTAGTGACACCATTTATGTTCAGCAAACACTATAGTTATGAGCTCGCATTTATAAACCAACTTCAACCTTGCTCGCCCCTCAATTGCTTGGCTAAAATAGGCCAACAACCTATCCTTCTGCATTAAGAAGGCCCCAATCCCTGTCCTTGACGTGTCCGTCTCAATGATGAATTGTTCTCCAAAGTTGAGTAAGGTTATTTGATAACTACTTTGGTTGAAGATTATTTTGGAAGATTTGAAGATCAAATGGGATGGCCCAATGAGACTCTACTGTGGCAACAAGTCTACCATCAATATAGTTCGCAACCCAATACAACATGATAGAACAAAGCACATCGAAGTTGACAGACACTTTATCAAGGGGAAATTGGAGAGTGGGTGATAGGATTCGTTATAGATCAAACAACATAAGGTAAATAGAGAATCAATGGAGAAGAAAAGATAGCTCTGTAGAAGTTTATTAATAGCGAGAATGTCACCAATACTGCCCAACAGCCTTACGAGGAGTTGTGAACCTCTACTAATCTCTACGGAGACCCAATATAAGAAAAATGACCATGCCCTCTCTTCCCTCCCCTAGAGTATATATATGACTTATAGTAACGGATTCCTCTCACAAAGATGACATGGCAGTAGCAGTAGCACTTACACCTATACAAACGCAATAACAACTTATCATGACAAAAATAACAACTTCCACAAACCCACACAGACACCATAAAGGAGCCAGTATGACAGATCCTTCACAGCCCTGGGCCTCCCAGCTTTCCCTTCTCCTATAGACCAATGGGAGCTTATCAGTGGGCTGATTTGTACACCTTACGTATCTACACAAGGTCAACTTGCAAACGTACTTACCAAAGTGTTAAGCAATCCAATGTTTCAAAGCATTGTATCCAAGTTGGGAATGGTTAATACTTATTCAACAACTTGAGGGGGAGTGTGGAAAGACGTAATATGTATGATTATGTCTATAAAATCTCGTACTAATTATGTCCATAAAATTAGGATAAAATATCCCACAAATCATGGGATCCAACAAATTTATTTAAATTTATTTCCTATTTAGTACTAGGGTTATTGTATATGAGCTAATGTATGTCTATTAGTCAAATACGAATACAAATTTCTACTTCAAATTCTGCCAGCTATACTTGGTAGATATGGGAAGGAGCTAATAAGCAATATGAAGGAGCTGACATAAATCAACAACACACAGAACAAGGGAAAAACCTTGTGGGGAAATCATATTATGATTTTGATTCCTCAAATTTAACAAATATCGCCTCTACAAAAGTGCTTGTTTTGGGTGGTGAAGATATTGGCAACCCTCGTTCAACTGTTCAAGCAAAATCTTCTGACCAAGATTTAGAAGATGCTTAGGAATTGAAGATGAAGAAAGGCAAGAGGTAGTGGGTCCTTTTGCTGGTAACCCAAATCCTAAATCTGAAGAACCAAAACAATATGCAAAAACATCTAAATAGCAAGATTGAACAATTGAAAAGCAATTTGAAGCACCTGAAAGTAAAAAATTAGACACTATAACAGCGTGCTGAAATAGCAGAATTGGGAGCTTAATAGATTAAGCAGCAATTACTAAGGGTCCGAAACTTGTTGGCTTAAAACTTCTTGGTGTGAAACTAGATTAATGTAGATCCTGTTGTAGTGGATGATGAAGGTGAAATAGAAAGAAAGACACAGCATATGGATAAAAGAGGACCTATGACTATTTTTATAAAATCAAAATTCTTTGTAGAGCAAAGACAACATATGCCTAGGTTTTTAGTTCAAAAAGAGTTATCACAGGCAATTTATGAAAACCAAATACACGAACACAGCTTTTGTTGAGAGCAGGTCAGATGTCTAAGTTGGATTTGAAAAGAACAAAAGTACCTAGAAATTTAGTGAGAATATTTCAACATCAAATTCATACATATAGCTCGTAAGGGAATTGTCACGTTTAACCATGCTACAACACTGTTGCAATCTTTTATAAGTGAGAATACGGGCTGCAAGTTATTTGAATAATTAAGGTTTGAAGGCGCAACATTGAGGATTGAGAAGAATTTCATGCTCTACTTGGCCATGAAAGCTTATCTGGAATTAAGTCCCACACAGGTTCAAGGGTAATGGTTGTTTGTAATGCATTTAGATTACAGAAGCACACTAAAGTCTCCATTATCATTTAGGCTCCTGATGTAGTTCATTGTTATTACAAGTTCCTTCAAAAGGCAACAATGAGTTTAAAATGCATATGAGGAGTAGAATTTCTAGGGTGAGAGATTAGAAAGCTCAAAACGACCGCTAGAGAGACAAAGTTTTTTAAAGAAGTAAACGACAAAATAGCAAAGGATGTGAAGGGACAAAAATGGCACTTGAAGTTGGGAAAGAAATTCAGGATTGAATTTGAGTATGATCTTATATTTTACTTAATTGAAGAGGCACCATAGGATGATGAAGAAGATGGATGTTTCGAGGCTTATTAAGGTTCCAAAATATGAGTACATTGATGGGGCAAAGATCATGAATAACAACGTTTAGACGTTGAGGTTGACTCTAATCAATCTGGGCAGAACGATGCAAAATAAAAAAGAGTTATTAGTTTAATTTTTCTTATTATTAGAAAGGAAAACGTTTCTATTTTATTTGTTCTTATTAGTTTAGGGTTTAAGTCTATTAAAGAATAACATAAATCCTTATAGAATCCCATTCTTATTTTGGAAGTTTAGTGAGTTTTCCTATTCCATTAAAGTAATGATTCCAATAATTTTCCTATCTATATAATTAATCTTTCAATGAGAAAAAGCCTAAATTTTTTCTACAAACTTTAGCTAGTCAACTAGAAGGTTTGGTGATGCTTTCTTCCAAGAATGATTCTTAGATCCTAAGCGTAATTCGTAGTATTCTATCTTAGGAGTGATTCCTAAAAGTCTTCATTGTTCATTTCCTCCACGAAATTTCCAGCATGCAGCCTAAGTTTCCAGCAACCCAGTTCGGAAGTCTCAACAACTGCTACTAAAATTTGACTTGAAATCTGAATTTCCAGCAGCCTAACAACACCCAACAACCCAGATTTCTAATTTTGTGAATTTTAGTTCCTAGTTTGATATTTCTTTTATTCATATATATCATCCAACAGTAACTCTTCCAAAGATTATTTATTCATTTCATATATATTGTCTTTCTTTTCACTCAGTCATTCTCTCCTCCAAGCTTGCCAAGAGAGTTCATTACATACAGTAAACTACAATCAGTTAAAGAAAGCTTTACCTCCTCCAATGACAACAAGTTTCATCAAACCTCCGTGGTAGTAATGTCTATACAATTTAAGAATCTGATCACGCAAGTTTATCCCTTTCTCCAAAGCATCAGCAAGACTCTTCTTGCTGCCTTCAGTAAAACCAAGAGTTTCACTAAAATCCATATATAGCAATAGACAAACACCAAAAGGAAGCACAGTTGGAGCAACCTACCCCAAAAGAATCTCCGAAATGGATGACCAGGCACAGATGTATGGCACTGAAGTTGTTGAAGGCGGCAACCATCATTTTGCAAAACCTGATTAAATTCTGTAATCATTTTGATTCACATGTTCATTCTTAGGCAACGAATAATATGCCAGTAACACAATGAGCAAGTAAAGCAAACAAAACAACGGTCAACTTTTACAAAGAAAATAGAAAAACATAAACGTGTTATATACCAGAATCAACAGCAAGTATTTCCCTTTCCATGGCCTCCATTTTCACCAGAGGTGAAATAAAAAACTGAGAAAATCTGAAAACGCAAGACAGCCTATAATCAAGATCTATGGTATACCCGTAAGACAGGATTATTCATAAGACAGGTGGCAAGAAGGCTAAGAGGCAACATTGGGATATCCTATGCACATGAAAGTACAAAATCAGCAGACATGAAATTAAATGTTAGTCATTTATTGCATTACTCAAGATCTTAAAGAAATAAACAGACAATTACATTCATATACACATTAAGATTCATTTTTGATCCCAAATATATATCTGAAGTTTGAGAAAAATATACATGGAAATTCAGAACGAAATCATTTCTACCCATATGAAGAAGTGACCTAGCAACAAGTGTTCTACATCGTGCTTTGTCAGGAAAAATGAAACAGATAGTAACATCTTCAAACATCAAATGTGAATAGTCTTATAGAAGACCAATTTGGCAGTCAGCCATTGAGATAAGTATGATCAGAACACTGTCAGCCATTGAGATAAGTATGATCAGAACACTCACAGGTATATGAAAGAGTAAAGAGAGGACCAAAGAATGATTATCAAATTTTTATCAATTTGTTTATTAAATCACCTTTTCAAGGCACCCTTAAGAAACTCGGGTTTGACTTCAAAATGGTAGCAGGTATGCTCAGTCTCGG
Organism: Erythroxylum citrifolium; assembly: GCA_026284465.1. Lineage (NCBI taxonomy): Eukaryota > Viridiplantae > Streptophyta > Magnoliopsida > Malpighiales > Erythroxylaceae > Erythroxylum > Erythroxylum citrifolium. The sequence continues at coordinate 9,236,665 of JANKOE010000205.1, forward strand.
TATACGCATTTGATGATCCTCCATGCTTGGACAAATAACTATCATACTAGCAAGTGGAAAGAGTCAAACTTGTAGCCCTTTCTTTTACATTTTTACAAGAAGAAAATAAGCTGCAACATTCATGTGTTATAGACTGTTCACACAAGTTTATTTCACCATGTTGACTAGAGATATTAGCATTGATCTTGTATTGATATTGTTATAATTGCTCCTATAATCTCTCCTATAATTGAGAGATTTCATATAGTTAATAGCTAGATTACTTCCTAAATAGTCCTAGAAAGTTTGTATATAAACCTAGTTAAACCTTGTTCCTATGTACAGAAATATAGTGAAATACAAATTATCTTCAATATTTAACATAATATCAGAGCTAGTTTGTCTCGATGGTTTGGGACGGTGCCCGGTTATGCCCCTTTGCCCAATATGTTCATCAGATGTCTAGTCCTGCTCTGGACTGAGGGGTGTGTGTCAGGAATCCTACATCGGACAACTATGAGGGCATTCAAGAATTTATAATAGTGTGCAAACCTCCTTCTCTTAAGCTAGTTTTTGGGGGTGAGTAGGCACTTCTAACACACCACATACTTTTGCCCACTTTCCTTCATATTCCTTCATACAAACATAAGAAAATGCACACATGTTTCCTTTGTATGGTTTCTCCACACACCACTGAGAAAAATATTGAAACTAGGTGGTCTTTTTGTGACTCAATAAGACGATGTAACTTTGCTTCTCAAACCACTAGTAATCTAATCTGTCATTTCCAAAAGGATATGTCTAATTCTTATTTGGTTCAAGCATCAACCGTTTAAAGGACTGTATTAGTTTTTCCTTCTAGTTTCTTTTAAAGGGAAAAAAACACACATGTCATTCCTCTACATTGTATTCTCTTCTGATCCATTTTGCAAAAACATTGTAAGGATAAGAAGATGATAGACAAACCTCATTTTCATCAGGAAAACCAATACTTCCCATGAATAGCATATGCTCTGTAAAAACATACAATTAAGACTGAGATCAAAATAAGGGGACTTCTTGTTAACAGTATTGAAACTAATAGGTAATGCAATCATCCAAACACTAAGGTCCAAATATTAGATTTAGAAATGATCAGAAGAGCAGTCCATGCCAATGTGTAAGTGAAAACATGGGGAATGTTTCATAAATAACCCCTTCTTCACCAAAACAGCTTCTCTTAATATGAATAATTAAATTTTCATTTTCTAGAAATCAATGAAACCCATAAAGCAAGGAATCTTCTTCACTTCTTCCACAGATGTCCTGCAATTCCGTGGTTCTTATTTTATCTGCTAGAAAGGCATCAAAACAATAATAAATTTTTGAACCCTAAGACACTAGTAATACTATGCTGACCATATGTAGATGGCGGTTCTCATTCAATTTATTCAATTTGTTAGTAGCACTTTATAACTCCAAAATTTTCCAAATACTTAGCAGGGCAGATGTTTATGTTTAGAGATTTTCAATAAGGGAATAGTTACATCTCTGAAGATAGAAAAAGTTACCATAGAGTGTTACTCTTTGAATGGAGAAAGCAATTAACGACTAGGAAAAAATAAATAGGGTGACAAAGAAATTACAAAACCATGGCTTCATATCCCTATGGAATCAACTTTCAAATATGAAATGGAAGGAAAGATTTAACTTATAAAGTATGAACACCATATGCTTATGCTTATCCATCCTGGACCAGAAAATGCATTAACATACAATCATAAGAAAGAATAGAGACAAACCTAGAAAATGAGCAAGTCCCTGAGCGTCAATAGGATCAGAGAAGCTACCCATACCTACACACATTGCCGCTGCTGCCTGACCAGACAAACACATTTTAATTTCCCATAGCTTACCACATTTAAGGATGAATGTTGTAGTTGCAAGTAGCAATTTAGAGTTCTATCGTATCGCTAGGAAGCCATCCGAATAAAGAGGAAAGAAATGCGGTAACAACCTTCTTAGCTTGAGAAGCATTTCCTTTTCCTTTTCCTTTTCCTTTCACGTCATCATCTTCTTCATCGTCAACTTCATCTTCCTCTTCGTCTTCGCCTAGGTCCTCTTCGTCGTCGTCATCTTCATAATCATCCTCATCTATTTCTTCTTCTTCTTCGTCATCATTTAGGGTTTTGGAATCAAGAGGAGGTCCGTCAGGGTAAATCTCGGGATCGTGAACGAGCAAAGCGCATAGGCCATTCTCCAACTCAACCACTCTGTAAAGCCGCCTATCGTAGGGCGATTTCACCACTATATCGTCGGATTTGAACGTGCAACCAGCCACCATTGGGAATAGAAATCGAAAACCAAGCGAAGAGAGAGTTAGAGTATGTTGCCCCCAAAATTTAGCACACACCTTTCTCTATCTTCTTCTTCTTCGTCACCGAGCTATACAAACAAAAGAACCCTTATGCTACTGCTAGTCACACCACCGTATAACCGTTACCTATTAATAGTCCGCCATTTATTATCGTGCTGCGTTTCACCAGATTAGCAGTACTCTCTGACGAATCAGATTCCGCCACGTAGAAAAGGTTGATTATATCACATGCGATCACCTGTATTTTGCTAACGTGGCGACTTTACAATGGATCACTTCAAAACCTCAACCTTCGAGTGGAATAGGTTTCGAGATAATTAAATTTGGTTGTCTGGATTGAAGCCCAAAAAGGTTGCCGTATGGACATGGAAATTTGTGGTTGGATATTGGAATTTCTGCTTCGGCAACAGATTTCGGATCTCTTACTCAATAAGATCGTTACCAATGACGATTTCCCTATCGCCAACAACAATCAACGATTGAAGAAGACACTGATTCTCCGATCAATTGCCTCAGAGATCGGTAACGGCTCCGTCTCCGAGAAGATACTCGAATTGCTCGAGGTTCTCGAGAAGTTGGACCAGAGAGAAGGGGTCAAAATTGTCGATTTGATGAAGGCAGCGTACCGCGCTGTGGCAGTGGAGTGTACGGTAAAGTACTTGGGTGGGAGTCCTCGCAAGCGCGGCCAAGGGAGGTACTTCGAGGCGGTGGAGAGGATTTGGGGAGGGAGAGTTGAGAAATTGGATGAAATGGGAGAGAGCGAGCTGGTTACAGATGAGCTGAGAGAGTGTAGGGACGAGATTGTGGCTGCGATTTGGGATTCAAATGTGTGCAAGAGGTTGCTGGAGAGGAATACGAGAAATGAGGCGTTGAAGCTGGTTAGGGCTTATTTAGGGGAAGCTATGGCGCTTATGGGACCTTCTTTCCTCGAAGCCGTTGCGAGAACAGAGAGGGAGGCGAAGGAGAAGGCAGCGACAGAGTCAGCGGAAGAGTGCGCCGGTGACCGCAATGCGGGTGATACTGATAAGCTTACAGATAAACGTAAGTGCTTTCGTTATCATTGACATATAATTGTGTTAATCCAAATAGGATTTTGGGCATTTTAATCAAATTGTGCCTTTTCGTCTGTGATTGGTGGCAATGAACATTCTTGATATCGTACAGGGAATCAGAAGAAGGTAGTACTTCATAAACAGAAGGGTATTTCTTCCCATCAACGTCATAAAGGAAAAGTAAAAATTATTGATTGTGAACAACTGGATGTGGACAGACCTTGGAGCAGATATGAAACTGTGCCTACCCCTGAAGTTGATAAAGTGCAAGAATCTCTCAGACATAGTTCTATGGAGTTACAAGCAATTGTCAAGGACCCTCTTCCTGAAGCTTTGCATTTAGCTGAAACTTTGATAGCTGAAATGGCAAATAAAGTTCTCATTCAGGAAAATTCAGTTGAAACCCAGAAAGGAAGAGATGGAGATGGATCAAATTCATGTGTCGGTGCTGTAATATCTGAAGTGACAAAGAAAAACTTGAACCAGGACACTTCTTTACAGAGCCTGACTGGAAAAGATGTGCTTGTGCCCATTCCATCAAACGACGAGACTGCTGAGCGTCTTCAAACTGAGGCTAGTACTGGAATTCCATGTCGCAGCAATCAGAATGAGCCGCCTAAACTCAGCTTAATGGAACGGAATAGTACAGCACATGCCTTGGAGGTATGAAGCCATTTTTCATCTTCAATCCACCGGTTTCTCTCTAGTCACGTGGCAATCAAATCATTTTTACTTTAACCAAGCATCAGTTGTGCATGTAATTTCTACCCTTCATTCCTAAGAATGACCGTGTTGCCTTCCACTGTTTCAAGCTATCTAGAATATAATTATTCTAATGTAGGGAAAATGAATTTTTTGTGTGGAGACATGCAGATTCATTCATGTCTCATTGGTTGTTGTGTTGTGGACATTGGGTATCCGTATGGAATGAAAGGAAAGTTATATTGCATTGGCATGCTACCTCTTTCTCTCTCGCTCTCGTTAAACTTCCACTGAAGATCTAGTATATAGCTGGCTGGATTAGCAATTGGATTAAATTTTACTTTTTTTTTAATCCAATTGCAAACATGTTGGGAAACGAACGGACAATTATTTCTTCTACAAAAGTTTAGCCGGACGAAACTTGCTATGAAGTGCTTAAATTTATCATCTTCAATTGCTTTCACTTCCGAGTTATATGTTTCTTTTTAAACCTTGTGGTCCTATGTTTATTTACTTGCTCGTACACAATGGCTTTAATGTTGGTATTCATTTTTATTTTTTAGTGGGATGATTCAATTGATGACTCACCTGAAGGAGCTGTTAATTACGCAAGTAGATCGCACTTAGATAGCCCGAAGAGAAAGGCTGGGCCCCCATTGAAGAAATATGAGGTTGCAAAGTTAGCAAAAAGGAGGAAAATGAAGAGATGGAGCTTAGAAGAGGAAGATGCCTTGAGAGAGGGTGTTCAGAAGTATGTAACTGACTTCTGGAAAAAAATCAATTATTTGAATTTGGAAACTTATGAAAATATTTAACATATGCTTTGCTTCATTTCTTTTAGCATATGCTTTTTAGCAGTCACGACTTTTAGGGTTGGCATATTTTTTAAATAAACAAATAACTTTTACCGGAACTCTGTTGCTAGGGATGAAGTGACAAGCATGGTTTTTCCTCATTAGTCCCATTCCCAATTTTGGTATCCAGCTACTTATGTGGATGCCAAATTGAGAAATTTTGTATCAGAAAACCAGAAAGTGGAGAGCTTTCACATTCGTACTAATCTTGTGCCAGTTAATATTTCCATGCCTAGTCTATATTCCCATGAGCCCAGAAGGATCTAGTAGTAATTGATACTTCAGATAAGCAAGATGAAAGAGTGTTCTTTTCTTTTCTGTTTTGATCCTTCTTTTGGAACTTCGTTTGATTTTCTGTGTTCTTTTGGGTTTCATTGGTGAAAGGTTTGGTAAAGGGAATTGGAAGCTTATTTTGAACTCGAGGAGAGACATTTTTGCAGAGAGAACTGAGGTAAACATTTTTTTAACCTTTGGAACTCTCTATTTGATTGATTCGTGTTCATTAGTTCGAGGCATGAAATTCCCAAATGTTTTTCCCAGGTTGATTTGAAGGACAAGTGGAGAAACATGACGAGATGCTGAATTTGCAAAATCGGTCTGCTGTTTAAATATTTCTGTTGATAAACACTGCTGTACCCCAAGCCTTTTCCCTTTTTCTTGGTTATGTTATACTGAAGCACACTTGAGTAGTTCAGTATTAGACTTTAGGTATAGGGTAGTTGATCTGTGAAGAAGAATGGTGTATAGCTCTCAGGTTTCTGCATGTATGGTTTATGGCATTCGCTATAAGGGGTTAGACTCGTCGACTGAATATATAATGTAGTAGGTGAAATCATATATAATTATGCAGCCACCTGTTTCTATTCACTACTTGTTTATAATTGGATGAAGGCCATGTTTGGAAATAGCTGATCAGCTCTATTTTGACAAATTGAGAGGTATTGGCTGTTTGACCATACGTAACCGTTGATAATTATGTTTGGTAATCAACTATTGGGTTAGCATATTAAACTTATTCTACTGTTTCTAAAAATGCTCCTATGATGAGCGTTTTACTCCAGCAATTGAGAATTACAGACAATTATGTCTAAAAGTTATTACAAATTATTTAAGATGCCATCTTTCGTTATTGCTCTCCCTTCACTAAATACTAATACCCTAAACTTCACTTATACACTGCAATTGAGCACTATTCTCAAATTCCTATTTGCATTTGGGTACAATCCTCCTCTGTAAAACTTGGAGACACTGTTCTTGTTCTGTAAGTTTGTCCTCTCAAGTAGTTGAACGTTGCAGTGGCTAACATTATTGGTATACGTCGATCAGATTTTGACCAGTGACATCTTTAGTAAGTTTGTCTCCTCCCTTTCCCCCTTCTCACTAGCGTACTTAGTTTTTTTAATTTTTTTGACAAATTTGGTAGTATTTATTTGGATTTTTGGGTGTTTTGATTTTTGCTAAATTTGATTCATAAGCAAAATTTTCGTTTTTGCTTTTTCCTTTTTTTTGGATAAAGATTTGATTTGATTTGATTTGTATGTGCTTGTGTTATTATGATGATTTTGCCTAATACTATGGATTTGATTTATATCAGGGCATGGTTGCAAAAATAATAATCAAATTAGCTAGTTAGATTTGATGTCATTTTGCTTTTACTCTTTAAGTGGTTAGCACTCTTGCAATGTTTGTGATTTCAACCGGTTATAGGTGGAGAGGTGAGACTTAGTTTTATTTTTGACTATTACTTATGTGTTCAAATGAGTAAGCATTGCAGATTAGCTCTCCTGTAAAATAGGGTCATTTATTATTACTTTATATGTTTTATATTTGCTTTATTATAAATGCTAGGTTATTGTATGATGATGATTTTTTATGTTGTTTTTGTTTGATGGTGAAAGGAACTTGGCTTGATTGTGATCATGCATTCAAGTTAGTAAACTAATTAAGTAATTAATTGCAAATTAATTAACGAGTATATAATCTTCTCTCATCTTGTATAATTAGATTGCACCATTCCAAAAAGGAAACAAAGGAGAAAGTCAAGGAAGAATGATATAGGCAAAGTTCGTTGGTTAAAAGAAGCACTTGTCTTTTTGTGACATTTGTAACTAGTATATTTAAAGGAATAAGGAAAAACATAGTAGAGTTATTTGTCAAAGGTTAACATAGAAGAAGGTAGAGGAAGAGTTTCACAAAGCGACCAACTTATCATAAGATGAAAATAAACTTAAAAAAATAAGTTTGATTGGGTGGGAGTTAAACGGGGTCTTTGGAAACAGTTGGAATGGAAAGAAACAGGATAAAGATGGACTATGAGAAAGGAACAATCGATGTCAATGAGAAATAGTGGACTTTGAATATTAAGGTTAGCATTTTTCTCTTATTTTAGGTTATTTTCTTTTACTTTAATGATAAATAGTTAGTTAAATAATTTGTATTTAAGTCATATTTTTATAAGAGAACATCAATTTTAAAACATTTTAAAATGAAAGGCTTAAACATGAGCTTAAATGTAAATTGGATTAACTTTTTAGATGTTTGACTCGAGGGGAGATTATATTTTGTGCTATGACTAACCCTCTACAAGGACAACGAGAATATGAAAAAGTGTATGTTCCTTCTCTACCTCATAATCATAATGCTCGTCATTAGTCATCAGGCTATCATGATCATGACAATATGGATGAGACTAATGATCTAAACAATTACTATGTGATTGATGATTAGGAAGAGGTGTGGTGACAGAAGAAAATGCAAAAGGGTTTTAGAAAGTGATAGTTTACAAAATAACAAAAAAGCATGAACTGATTCCACTAAAATAATAGGAGGATTTGCAGCAATGTATAAGAGACTGGACAATATGACGCAATTCATTCAAGAAAGACAAACTGCAACAATGGAAAAGGTGTTGAAGAACTGAGAACTCAAGAGATTGGAACAATTCGTGATAATATTGGTTTTAATTTAATGACAGTTATATGTTGTTTTTAAATTATTATAAATCTTTGCTTTAAATGATGGTGCTTACTTACTTTGTTCTATTTGAATTAAATTGTTAAGCTTCATTTGAATTGTTATATTTTGTGTTTGGATGTATCATTATCTACAAATTTTCTGGTTAATTTATGGTCATGATTTTATTTAAACATTCCTCTACTCTTCCCTATTATAGTTAAACAATTAAAAATATACTTAAGTGTCTAGAAATTCACCTTAATAATAAGTTATTAGGTCAACAAAATATAGAAAAAATAAGCATTATTACAACTAAGTTTTCAAAAGACATAGGTTAGTGATAAATAAGTTAATATACTAGAAAAATGAAGTTTAACTTGATTAATATGGAGAAAGAAAGTAATAGTAGTTGTACTTATTATTATTTATTTATTTAGTTAGTTAGTTAGTTAGTTATTTATTTATTTATTTATTATTATTATTATTATTATTATTAATGTTCTATGTTTTTTATTAGAGTTATAAACTTAATTTTTGCAAAATTAAATATCTAAAATCTAAATTCGTATGAAAATATTCAAAGAAATACTAAGGGGGTGTTTGGCTAATGGGTATGAAAAGGAAGGAATAGATAAGGAATGAAAAACAACTGTTTAGTAATATATTATCACTAAATGAACAATATTTCTATATCCAAGTTTCGGGTATTACTCTATACATCCCGATTA
>JANKOE010000205.1:9447809-9480635 GCA_026284465.1 Erythroxylum citrifolium
AAAATAAAGGATGAATTGGATAAAACAAGGGAAGTGGTGCATAAAGTACTTAATGAACTAAATTAGAGCAAGAAGGAACAAAAACTAGATTCAGTGCTTGGAAGATGATTCAGTTCATAATCACCAAGAACAAAAGAGCAAGAAGAGGCTTACTTTGAATACTTCAATAAGCAATATGGCGTAGAAGAGGAAGTAAAGATTATTCTGGATGATATAATGAGGAGAACAAGACAGATTTCAAAAGAGGATAAGGCAAAAACAATAAAAGAAATATCAGGGGAAGGGGTCAAAGAAACCTTATTTTCTTTAAATCCTGACAAAGCCCCAGGTCTAGATGGTTATAATGGGAGATTCTTTCAGAGGAACTGGGATATATTGTGTGAGGAAGTTATAGAAGTTGTTAAGAAGTGTTTCAGAAAAGATACTTTACTAAAAGAATGGAATAAAGCATTTGTGAGTTTGGTCCCCAAACAACCCAATGCATTCAGGTTTGAACATTTCAGGCTAATTGCTTACTGCAGTATACTCTACAAATCCATTACCAAAATTCTTGCAAGTAGACTGGAAAGGAGTATGGGAAACATCATAAATCCAGCCTAGAATGCATTCATAGGCGGGACAACAATAGACACAAACATTTTTCTTTATCAAGAGATTCTTAAAGGATATAATAGTAAGTCAACAGTGAAGAATTGCACAATAAAGATAGATTTGGCAAAGGCATATGACTCAATCAATTGCAGCTTCATGTTTAGCATCTTAAAGGCAACATGTTACCCTTATTTGTTCAGGAAATGGATAGAAGAATGTTTAACTACAAAATCCTCTGCTATTTTGGTGAATGGAGAGCGTATAAGGCTAATCAAAGCTAAAAGAGAGCATAAGCTTGATTTCTGACTCCATCAAGCCTTCATCTTCAAATAACCTCTTTATCTTGAGTGAATATTGCAACTTTCTCTAAATTCCTTCCTCCAAATAAATCATGCCAAACAAACATGTTTTCTCAAAGAACTAACCAAATAACTCGAACCAATTCTAGACCAATATTTAAGAGAGGTATTATGAAGGTTAACTTATAGGGGAATGCTTTTTATGTCACTCCAAACTCATCCCTAGCTTCCATCTTTTGATCAAGAATGACTTATTCTAAGTATTTCAAGGTCTCATTTCTAGTATCTTTTACATGTTTGTCTCACCTATGAACTTGAAGAGGAAGAAGTCATCCTCACTAATCAATGCAATTTTAAAGCCAAGTTTACTTCCAAGTAGGTTTAGGCCATTTATGAATCAAAGAAAAACGAAATCTTTTATTTATGAAGTATCCCACCAATATAGTGTTCCACCGAAGAGTTTTAACCTTTAAAACCTCCTGAGAAGCCAATACAATAAGAGAATTCTCGTCCTCTTAACGTGGCAGGAATCTAAACTTTCCTATATAATTGGTCACCCATTAATATTATCTCTAATTTGTGAACACTTTCAAAAAAATTGAGTTGAAATAGATTTCGAGTGATAAGGGGGAGTAAAAGAAGAATCTAAGATAGAAAAATAAAGTGGTAAATGATGTAATTATTTATAAAAACTTAATTTTCTTAATTTTTCTGTGTTTATCTTGTTATAGAACAAAAAAATTAAAATAGAAAACAGGGTTAACTGGTTAACTTTCCTTTTAGTGTTTAATAGAACAATATACAGCTTTAAAATATCATATTCTATCTAGTTTAAGAAAAAAAAATATTTATCATACAAAAGATACATAATTTATCATTATGTTATTTGGTACGGTGGTGTGTACTTGTATAATGGTCTTTGTTTAGGAATCAAATCTTCTGTTCTCCTAAGATGGAGAGGGCACAGGGTGACACAGGAAAACGAGAACAGCTACCTTGTGCCCCCTCTTCATCCCATCCTTCTATTAAATGTTAACGGATGGATGAGATGGAGAGGGCACAGAGTGGCACAGGAAAACGGGAACAATCAACTTGTGCCCCTTTGTTTATTGGTTGTCTTGGGTCTCTTTTAGGAATCGTCCTACAAAGTAGAACATTTTTGGGTGTGAAGTTGTCTTGGACAAAAGTAATCCAAAGCATAAGGAAATTGAGAATAATTTCTAGCGTATTAAGAGCCAGACGTGTAGTTTTACAAAGACCTTCACGTCTCAGTACTACACCTTACACACCTGGGTGGATGCGTGACCCAAAACTCGGCTTTCAACGGATCCCAATGGCCTCGGACCTAGGATTAGGACTTCAACATAGAAGATCTTGGAAAAGACTACGTTCATGTTTAAAGTAAGGGTTCAAGAAATTAATTAATCCAGCAACACCAGAAACCTAGTCAGGTGTAATAGATCCAAGTAGGTTAGGTTGGCAGTTTGTACTTTTAGAGGCTATCTTGCCAAATTTTGTGCTCTTGCCAAGATTAGAAAAGGCAACAATGAAAGCTCACCCATTCAGATCACCTTAAAGCGCCGGAGACGCTACCAATAATTACCAACCTTTAGACATAGACAAGAACATTATTGCAACTTGGTAGCACTTTTTTAGGTCACCCAATGCCTACAAACCTGTTAACGTAGCTGTAAATAAAGGGTGGGAGTTCCCTCTTTGTAGGTAATAATCAAGTGAAAAAATTGCAAGCGTTATGCAAATCCTAGGTTGTCTCCCATAATGCTTTTCGTTTTCTTTCCTGAAGTTACTGACAAAATGGTTCCTTTTAACTTTCATATTATATATCCATCATCTACCAAGTACATGCATCATAATTTGAAGTTCCAGAATAAAAGCAGCCACAAATAACCCACCCTAATACAAGCACCCACAGCCAAGCCACTTCGACCCCTCAATAACAGAAACATAAAACACTCACTGAAAGAGAGCCAACAAGATACAAACTTCATAGCAGGAAATTTCAAGGTTCCTCTTCCAATTCTTCCTCGTATTCCTCATCGTCATCAGCAGTGGCATCCTGGTACTGCTGATACTCTGCCACCAAGTCATTCATATTACTCTCGGCCTCCGTAAATTCCATCTCATCCATACCCTCACCAGTGTACCAGTGCAAGAAAGCCTTGCGCCTGAACATGGCAGTGAATTGCTCACTCACACGCCTGAACATCTCTTGGATTGAAGTTGAGTTCCCAATGAAAGTGGATGCCATTTTCAGACCCTTGGGTGGAATGTCACAAACACTAGATTTGACATTGTTTGGAATCCACTCAACAAAATATGAAGAGTTCTTGTTCTGGACATTGATCATTTGTTCATCGACTTCTTTTGTGCTCATTTTACCACGGAACATGGCAGAGGCAGTTAAGTAGCGACCATGGCGTGGATCAGCAGCACACATCATATTCTTAGCATCCCACATTTGCTGGGTCAGTTCAGGCACAGTCAACGCACGGTACTGTTGTGATCCTCTTGATGTCAAGGGTGCAAAACCAACCATGAAGAAGTGTAGGCGAGGGAATGGAATGAGGTTAACTGCAAGCTTGCGGAGGTCAGAGTTAAGTTGTCCAGGGAATCGGAGGCAGCATGTCACACCACTCATGGTAGCAGAAATGAGGTGGTTAAGATCACCAACTGGGAACAGAAAGCACAATGGTTAGATCAAATATTATTCTAAATATACAGGTGCTATAGTAAGTACATTATATTAAATTTGCATCTGCAAACATAGTACATGTTTAGTAAGTGCCACAGTCAGCAATTTGGACGCAAGAAAAATAATATGTTTGAATTGGGATCTTCGACGCATGAGAACATTGACTGTGTGTGGGGATAAGTAGACAATAGCATAAAGTAAGCCCAGGCTTGTATGTGCTAATATAAATCAGAGGGACAGAGAAGGAAAAGATCATGAGAATAGCAACCATAAAGAGCAACATTCAAAAGTACCCCATTCCACATCATTCAGCAATGTAAATGACTAGTGAACAAGCAGCCACAAATATCTGAGCTGCATAAAAGGATACCAAGCAGGAACTAAAGAATATTATCCAGTCAAAACCACTGCCTATTCAAATTCTTAAAGAAGACGCTCAGGTGGTGAATTAGGATTTCAAGGAGGAATAGGTAAAGAGTAAAACATTTTAATTTTAGCTTCGTGATTAAATAAAGTCAAGCATTATTAAAACCCTTACAAGTTGGAGTAGCAAGCTTGAGAGTACGGAAGCAAATGTCGTACAAAGCCTCATTGTCCAAAACCATGCACTCATCTGCATTCTCTACAAGTTGATGGACAGAAAGTGTAGCATTGTAAGGCTCTACTACTGTATCAGACACCTTAGGAGAAGGAAACACTGAGAACGTCAACATCATACGATCAGGGTACTCCTCCCTGATCTTAGAAATAAGGAGAGTTCCCATGCCCGAACCCGTTCCTCCACCCAATGAATGGCAAACTTGGAATCCTGTAAATGAAATTGTACAAAGGAGTTACACTTGAATTCCGAAACACCAATGCCATTTACAGAAAATCATAGAAGGTAACATACGAAATTCCTAGCAAAGTAATACAGGTACTATTTTGACAAAGAAAGGAAGGAAAACTATGACTTCGTTAATCCCATCTAATCTCGAACCAGAGTCCGTCCCATTATTAATACGTAAAACTCATTTCTGCAGTAAAATCAAAATCACGATCTTATTAATCTGAATACAAAATTATCTTCCAGAAATTAAAAAGTCCAGGAAGCAATATAATTTGCCATGCTTATCATTAAAACCATTTCCTTTTGATATAAGATACCATTTAAAGGGGGAAAAAATCCAGAATCTGCTAAAATGAATGCAGAACTGAATATTTAACACTGGTGTAAAATTACACGCAGGCATTAAGACATGAGATCCAACCAAGCCTAGAAACAATCCGACATGTCAACCATTAAACTATACCCACCACAATATACAAAGATAAAACCACTAACAAAACCAGGCAATGAATAACTACAGCTAATAAACGAAGATCTAACAAGTGGAAGCAATACTAGAAAAAGAAGAATAAAAGAATAAAATCATCATTACCCTGCAAGCAATCACAGTTTTCGGCCTCCTTCCTGACGACATCAAGAACAGAATCGATCAACTCAGCTCCTTCAGTGTAATGACCTTTAGCCCAGTTGTTACCAGCTCCAGACTGACCGAACACAAAGTTGTCCGGCCTAAAAATTTGTCCAAACGGACCGGATCTGACCGAATCCATAGTACCGGGTTCGAGATCCATGAGAACAGCACGAGGAACATATCTACCACCACTGGCCTCGTTGTAATAGACATTGATGCGCTCAAGCTGAAGATCTGAATCACCACTGTACTTTCCGGTATGGTCAATGCCATGCTCGTCACAGATCACCTCCCAGAACTTGGCCCCGATCTGGTTCCCGCATTGCCCACCTTGGATATGGAGGATTTCTCTCATTTTGGATGTAAAGTTTAAGTCTTTTTGGAGTTTTGGTATCTGGGTTTCTTTTAGCTTCTCGGGAAAATGAAGGGAAGGGAGATTTAGATCCAAGAAAGGCTGAGGTCAAATGGAGGGAAGTGGATGGGAGTAGAAAAAGGACACGGGAGGGTAGGGGATTATAAAGCAGGGTGAGTTGTGTAATAGGTGTCTTTTCTTTTCTTGTCTAAAAATAGGGGTTTTTAGGGGATTGCTGTTATATGATTGGCTCTTGATTTTTTTTTTTTTTGGGTGTGAGTGAGTTGTAAAAGGCATAAGATAGGTTGGATTTTTTTTAGGGGATTGTTGTTCTATGATTGGCTCTGGATTTTCATTTGGTGTGAATGAGTTGTGAGACACACATAAGATAGGTTGGATTTTTGTCTCCAAATGTCAGTCTTAACCCTTACGTCTATGTAATAAGCACCTGTACCGTCTTTAATGGAGTTCAGATTCTCTGTCCAATATTACGGTATCTTATTGTGTCCAATAAATCTCAGCCATTTATTTATGTGGGTCTCGCATAGGTTCTGTGTGGGTCCCGCAAAATAAATGACTGAGATTGCATGAGACAGAATAAGACAGAGTAATATTGAATAGAGGATCCGGATTCTCCTTAACGCTATATGAAAACTCGGAAAAATCAACAGCACATAATAGCCGATCTTGCAAACTACTGCTTCTCCTCTTGGATTTGAGACAGAGTTCTGGTATAGATTAAAAGGGCTAAGTTAAGACATAATCATCTAATAGAACTGCACAACGAAAAGTGAGAATCATGCTAGGAATTAGGCATTCAAGTACTCTCTTGAGAATTAAGGATCTGATTCCTTAATGATTTCTTGTCATAAAACTTGTGATATGAATGAAATGTCAAAATTAGTGAAGAAAGGCCGATGTAAAATGGAGTTACGAGTTAATAATTAAGATTAAACTATATCCTCTATGGATTGGATTATATTAAATATATATTATCTCGAATATGCAACTGTTCATCAACTCGTTATCCTCTAAAATGTAAAATTCAGGCCACATCATTAGTAAACCTATAAACTACATTCGATGGGTATAATCCTTTGTGGTGTGAAGTGGTTGACTGCAACCATAGGGTTACGTAGGAAAAGAAAAAAAGGGGATCACACAACTAAACCGGTGAAAAAGAACCTGTGGTGCTTAGTAATTGAAGTTGGGCTGATGGATACTGACATAAGTAAGCATCTATTCACGTGATCAAAGGGGACCATATTGCATGTGATCACACTTTGCTCCTTGTGTGTATTTTTATCGTAATTAGCACCTTACATGAGAGACTTGACTGAGAGCCTTCGTTCACTCTGACCAGAAGGGGTCTTAAATTTTGCCTTTTCTTAAATTTCTGTCAGACTTTATGCTGTTGTTAGTTGTTACCATGATAGCTTGTTAGCTAATGCACAGAGGAATTTCAACCTGTCTTGTAGTCTTGTTACCCCTTTACATGTACCTAAGTACCTGTTATTGTTAAGATACTTTAAACGAATACGATCCAACATACATATCTAAATTGCTACTACCCATAAGAGGGTTTAATCTTAAATGAATGTATAATTGTTTTGGTCTTGCAAGCACTAACTAACCAAGTTGGTAGGAATAACAAAAGCGATTGATTGGTGGATTAACGTTGCCTTTCCCATTAAGGCAAGTGATTAAGAATCATGTAACTTCGGTTGGTGCGTGTTTAGATTAATTGCAAGCCTGATTAGTTAACCTCTTAATATAAACAAAAGCAAGAAAGAGAGAGAGAGAGAGATCAGACAAGATAGAGAATTCTTATCCTTCTGCAGCTGTTGGCTGCTGTCTTCAGTCCAAATCAGTGATATCAGTGGCGAAAATGATATGCCTTGACCTACAAGATAGCCAATGCAATAAATATAAAAAAGGACAAGTTGAAAAGAAATGGGTCCGAGTGTTGCCTTGCAAAAGCTCTCAAATGGTGCAAAGAAATCATCAGTTGCTTGACAGAAAAGTCCCTTCGTTATAATAACTAGTGTAGACCTTGCCATACATCATCATAACATATTTGATTATACGTATATTCATATCCCTTCCCTTTCTTCTGGATTTGGTTGCTTGAGTATGAAGATCGAAACTTTTGTTAGGGGAACTAAGATACCATTATAAATTTTTTGGCATATAGTAATCGTCTATGACCCTACTGTTGAGTTCATGGCTAAAAATAAAAAAAGAATAAAAACATCAATCAGATATGATTTGCTTGATTCTATGCTAGAATTGTAGAAATGGATCTTAGTTCATTTGTGTCCAAAAAGTAAAACACTCGTATTTTGAGAATCAATTTATGATTCACGATTGAATTTTAAAATTAAAATTTTTAAGAGTTACATAAATTAATGTTCATGTTATATTTTTTATATCTTATCATATTACATAGTTTTATATTTATTTATCTAATTTAATTTGTTAGGAATTATGATTATTATTTATGTATATTATTGTAATAAATTATATTTCCAAAATAATTTATAGATTTAATTTTATTCACTAAACAATTAGATACTTTATTTTTATTTCAAATAATTCTTCATAATTTAATATGTGTTCTTCATATTTTCTTACATACTATAACTTCTAAATACAATGTACACAGGATATTAATTTCCCATAATTTAACGATTTTCTCTAAATCAGAAAAATTAACTAAAGGGAAATTCAGTGTGTATTGTCAATCTCGTATGAGAAGAACGAGACCTCTGCTACACATTTTTTTATTCTTTTCATACCTTTATGACCATATACTCCGTAAAGATACAAATGTATAACAGAATCATAAACTAAAGGGGAAGAGATTATTGAAACATAATTTTCTCTTTACTTATTGTATCAATTTTTTTCTTATAACATTTTATATTTTAGTATTCTTAATTATATCCTTTTAATTTTAGGGGAAGAGATTATTGTATCAATTGTTTTAATTATATCCTTTTCGTTCTTAATTAATTTTTCGAGTGTTCATATCAATCAACCCAATTGACAAGTTGATGGAACTGTTGTTGCATATTCTACTTAAGATATGGACAATTATATTATTCCTATTTCTGCTTGTTGCGTATTCTATTTAAGATATGGACAATAATATTATTTCTTACTTCTTTAAACTCTAACATATGGCACCAAATTAGAGATTAAATACATAGCGTGATATACTCTTCCTATCTTCCAAACATCCGGCACAATCACAACAATACCTTATTGTTGTGAGTAACCCTTTCCATTAAATGAGCTTAATGTTTTTGTATACATCTGGTTTGGGTGGGTTCCGAAGCCCACAGGGGAGTGGCCCCCGCTTATGGAGCTGCCCAAATATAAGGAATTGTCCCTTTGATCTGCCAGGGTGAGTTGTGGGAGTCGAACCCCTGACCAAAGGGTTTTGTTGCGTTGAGACGCACGCCTCATTCCATTGGGCTACAGTAGCTCTGTTTTAACCGTTCGACCCACTAGATTCTCAAGCGCTTTGAGGATCAATGGATGGTATCTAGCAACTGGAAGATCGGGGAATCTCACCTATGCCACTACGTGGGTTATTTTACCAGAAGATGGCCGGAAGTCAGGGTACCAAGGCTGAACTGAAAGCACATGTTCCGAGATGATCCATGACCCCTGGGTACGTGTCTGCATATAATCTTCCTCCTCCATGAAGTTTACAAGGTAAAATTCATTTTCGATGTCAACTATTTTGATCAGATCTTTTGGTTTCCATAGGGATTGCAGTTGAGATTTTAGCATATTGAATCCTAATGACCGGCCTAAAAGTTTGATAACAACAGCCTTTGCCCAAATTTTGTCCAATTTTCCTTTAAAGGTGTTGGAAAGTTGTAACCCCATTCTAAATTTTCCTTAAACGACAGAAATGTCTCCCTCGGTGATTTCTATGGGGTTCTCTTCAGGCCATTCCATGATTTTCTCTGCTGTGTTTCCAGTTACTACCGCACTGTAGCTTAGTACGTTACTCTGTGGAGCAGGTTCAGGAGGAGGGGGATCTTCTTCTCTCTCCCTTATGCAAACTTTTTTTGCTGCCTGGCAATCAGTTTCAGGAGAGTGAAAAGCAGTAGAGTTGAGTGCAGGTTGAGTTGAGAGCATTGTTACTAGCTATTTCAGGAGCTTTTTGTATTAACCCAGGTGAAGAGCAAGTGCAGGCTGCTAGAACTTAGAAGCTTCTGAACACTTTCCATATTGAATAAATGTGTATGCATAAGTACGATCGATTGTACCTCGTTCTGCATACTCCGCGTTGAGTGTGCGATATTGGACTACCAAGTGGTTAATCGTCACCACAAACCCACCGTTCAAATTTTGGTCTAATCGTTGTCGACGAAAGATGAGGGCATTTCATTGAAATATCTCTATCATGTCGATGGATGGGGTAATGTTACAAGGAAAAATGATGAGCGAACCAAGCAATAGTTAGGAGAGAGAGAACGTTGTCGTGAAAAGTTAAGGAGACGAATGATATGTCATCGTCCGATAAAGGAAGTGAAAATTGCATCAACATCTGAAAACATTATAACGAAGAAGATGAATATAATGGAATTAACTCCTCCCTTTATTGAACGACGACGTACCTTTGATCTCTTTAATTCTTTACAACGTTTTCTCTCTTCTTACCATTGTTCATCTGGCGCGTCATTTTTCCTCGTAACAACGTTATGAAGCAAATACCAGTAATATTATCAGGGAATGTCCCCTCTAGAATAAAACAAGAATTCCTTTTTCTATAATTCCAAACTTTGGACACCCTTTTCTTGGACTCTTATTAAATCAATGATTCGCTGAACTTTTTCATTCCAGATGCAAGGTCGTAGGAGACCAGGAATTCTCCCATATCAAAAACTAATCAATTCATCCAAACTCATATCTTTTGCATGGGAAGATATTTTCCAAAACATACACTACAGACATGAGAATGGGCAACAGGAAGCTAACAAGTCACAGACAAGACAGGACATTGTACTCAAAACTCTCTGTCAGCATATACTCAGCTGTTATTCTTTCTCTAGTATCTGACCCTTGTATATAATCAAATCAACCGTCTTTAGCTTTTGCCAAAAGCTATGAAGCATCGAATGGAAAGATGAGTGATCCTGATGAAAAGCACACACATTCTTCTTTCCACCAATAAGCTTGTAAATCCTCTATAACATCCTGTAGATTTTGCACAATAGAGGCAGAAATTGACTACATCGAATCTTTGAAATCAAACGGGGATTTACATCTTATATTCTGGTCAATATCAAATAATGGCAAAAAGATGAACGTACCTTCTTCAAGCTAAGGTGTGTGCGTAGATGCCCCCTTCAATGCTTTCTGCAACCACACAAACTGTAGGACGCGGGATTCTAGTATCGTGACGGCGGAAGATGAGTGGTTAAGACTCATATGCGTCTTAGTTATCACTTTTTTGCCTCCAGTCTCCCCATTTTCTACTTTAGCATAAGGATATTGGCTCAACATTAGAAGGGATAAAGAAGCATAAAATTGGGCTGCTTAACAAATATCAGAATACCCGAGTTCGATATTGGAAGACTGGAGACCAAAAGTAAGATACCTTGATTCCAATTCTGAGGAAGAGGAACTTCAACATTTTGTTCAGATCTGACAACAGTGAGAACTATTTTACTGCATAATAACTTTTAATTTGTATTGTGATCCAAAAAGAGCAACATTTCATTTAACATACACTTTCTCATTGGCAGGGTTCTCGGGTTGGCTAGGAACCTGTACAGATGATGATGTCTCTGATATTCCTTCTTCCTTAAAACCACCATTCTCCCCTGTTTCTAGAGCATCCATCATCCCCATCTCCTTGCCGTCAAGAATTTTCTTTTTTGTATCAACTTTTTCAAGCTTCACTTGTTGAAATTTTGATTGCCCCCCATCTTTACTCGCACTTTTATGGGCTGATAAATCTTGACTTAATATCTCCTCAAGAAAAGGATCATCATAAGATGAAGTTGGAGACTGATCGACCAAACCTGTTCGTGAATCTGGTGACTCTTTACAAAATTTCTGCTTGGTTACGCAAAACCCAGCCCTAGAGTAGGTTGGAAAATCATGTGACTGCATGTGACTGGATGGTTGACAAACGGGTATATCTTCCTGCTGGAAACTGCCTGAATTTCCACAAGTAACCGGACTATCGGTCCTTGAAACATTAAAAGTGTATTTAGCTTCATGATGTGGGTCAGAGAAAGTAAATGAACTCCAGCTATCTTCAGTGAATAGCTTTGTAGCTGAGAATGGATACTCTGTTTCTGAAGCTTGACATGCAGAACTTAAACCCAATTTCCTAGTTGCTGAACAATGTTCATCATGTAACCAAGTTCCAGATGGTCCAATTGTCTCCTGAAATGACGAGTTCAGATTACAGGCAAAATTTGTGTCTGACTTAGCTGGCATGCCTGTAGTTTTTCGCGCCATCCATATGTTGTCGGCTTTCCACATATCATCCATATTTCTTGGCTGTGTTTCTTTGCCAAGAATGTTATCGCCATTAGAGTGGGTGTCAGAGCTACCGAAAGTACTGTGACGTATGCTACTGCTTTTCACTGTAAGGTTTGACAACAAAATATAAGTGGTCTCATTTCTCAATGTCACTGAAAATCTGAAGTTGGAACAAGCCTGGAACCATGAGCTATGTTATAGTAAAGATTGTGACCTCCAGTGGATGAGCATGATTCTTCACTGCCAATTTGCAAGCGTAAATCAAAATGTCAAAAAAGAAGATGAAATCATCTTACGGCATGTAAAGGGTGCTGGATTGAGAAAGCTCGGACACTTACCTCAACGAGCTCAAGTTGTCTCTTCCAGACTCTATCTTGAAGCAATCAGGCTGGTCAGCTACGTCGCCAAAACAGAAATTTACCCGAGCAGACCTATGCCTGCCAAACAAGAGAATAACCAACTTTATACCCTAAAAATATGAATGGGAAATATTAGCGTAGGGAATAGAAAGCACTGGGGATCATGAATACATCGAAATGAACTTTCTGACAATTCTGGGATATGAAAACCTAGATAAGGAAACTCGTTAAACTATTGTGCCTAAAGTCTAGATGTATCTTATCAAAGGAGATATATCACGTTACGGCACCTTTTTTTAACGCACCTTGCCCTCTCAGAATCTAGAAAATCAAAATCGCCATCCCACATTTGGTGCTTTGGATCAGGTGAATCTGGTTCCCAGAGAGGAACAACAATCAAAATATCAAATGTTAGACCTGTATATTGTTTCATCTTTAAGTTTCAATAGCAGAAAGACATAGTATTCAGGGAGAGAGTAGTAATGATCCAAATGACACTTGATGAAAGTAAAAAGAAAAAGAATGACAAAGCTCCTTAACAACCGCAAGGATAGTCAAGCATAATGGAAGAGAGTTCACATGAAATAAATTGACAAAGAGAATGGCAATGAAATTAGAAAATTAGTTGCAGAACGATGATTGGTAGTGAATGATGTTTGACAGAAAAGTAAAGCACGAATCACATTTTCCACAAAATAGTCCATTATCGCTACTGGTATATGTACTATGGTGGTTGTGTACAAGTAATGTGTTTTAGAAATCGAGTATCAAGTATCAACAAAAACACCAAAGCTGTAAGATCTACTATAGGTTTCTTGTACAATATTTAAGATAGCAGAGACAAAGAGTACCTAAGATATTGAACTGGGTTGCTCCCAAAGCATCTCTGCACAGATATATATAGTGGTCAAGCTCCGAGTGTTTGCCTATGACTGGTAAACACAGTCAGATGTTAATACAACACCTTTTCTTAAGCCAATGGGGACTTTTTATAGCATAATCCGGTTTCTGAAAATCAGTACAGATGCTATCCATTTGATATGGCCAGCCCCTCCCAAGCATGTCAGCTTCCCTCCCATAAAGAAAGTTGGTATTCAATAAACCAGAATGAGCTGAAAAAAAAGTGAAAAGCAAAAGAGAAAGGAAGAAAAATATAGAGGAGAGCTAATCCATTAGAATGACATATATAATTAAAATCAATTAAAGCAGCTCTTCAATCTCATCCCCATAGCTAAAACTTTAACTTCTAGAACCAACACAAGAAGTCACCAGAAAATTTATTTATTTTTTAAGACAAAAGTCCACAATTTAGAAGCCAAAGAGGATCATAGGGACTCAAATTCACACTTGCTTTTTATATTCACCATTATAATTTGACAGGCACAAATTTATGCCAAAGAACCCGTGGTTTATTTCTGTAGGGTTGCTTCTATTCTTTCCACTAGAAATTGAATTCAACTTTTTGATGTTTAGAATTTTCACCCGGAAAGGACGAAATTCTAGATGCATCCTCAAAAAATGGAATATGGAACTCACATATTAACAACAATAAATGAAAGAATGCAAAAATTTGAATGCCACAATCTGTTGCATAGCTTATGACAAAAAGCATGATAGATTGATAGCTTATTCAATACACGAAAAATCAATTGTCAGAATATTCAGTTGAGATTACCATCCATAGTAATGTCACTGTCATGCTCAGTGCTAAAATATTCTTTTCTGTCATTGAAGGAGTCCCATATCTCAGCACTCTGGCCGTTGAATTGAACGTGATCTTTGAAGGTGCTCAACTTCTTCCTTGGCTTGCTATGCAAATCCTCAATCCCTGTCAAAAACTCCAGAGAACTGCCACCTAGATTTGTGCAAGTTTCTTGCATTAGTGTATCCTGCATGAAGTATGCCGCCTAATCAGGATACAACTTCGTCAAAAGTACAAGAGAATAAGAAAAACAAGATCGAGTCATATAAATAAAAATCTTACTATAATGTGTAATCTCAATAGTCACTCAAAACATACTGTAGATATTAGAACAATTAAACTTCAATATGAAGCAATTGCAAATATATAACAGAACTGAAGTTGAAACCAGACAATTTCATTTTAGTTGCAGAAATTATATCGAGAGCCAAAGAATCATTCAAACAGAAGTACTAATTTCAAGAGGGTGGTAACTTCACAACATCAAATAAAGATTTACCGAACCAATAAAAAAACGACACAGCAAAATTTGCACAGACTGTTGAAGGCTATAATCGTGATAGAGATGCATTTAGTAGTTTCTTACTGCTCCAAGTCCCGGGTCATCCACCACACGAGGAATACTATTTGATGTATTTAATCTCCCATAAACCATTATTGGGGAGTAGACATATGAGGTATATCTGTTATTCCTCGCCAAAAGAAATGTCAGATTAGCAATAAAAAGTGTGAATTTCATTAACTGATTGTCTAAAAAAATTCATCAAATTGAAATTACTTGCGTGTCATCAAGAAATTTTGGCCTTCTTATCATATCATGATGAAATTGAAAAAAAAAAAAAGTTGTTACATGCAACATGTTACATCAATAAGGGAAATTTCAGACTGGTCCCAAAGGAGGAACTGCAGGCACTGATGTTCCATTAAATCAATAGATAGTTACAACTAGAATCCTAGTCTACTGAAGGAACATCGAGTTAAGAAATTATCTTGACAAAAGCTTCTTTCAGCAAAGTAAAATTAGATGCTGGTGAAGCATTAGAAACTCTTCTCGGGAAAGATTGCAAGGATAAATTACCTGTTAGGTTGAGGTGAGTGGACAGGCGTTTCTGCTCCCAGTTTACCCAAACCTGACTTGCAAAATCGTTTATTCCATATTATGACCAGTCATAGCACTTGACCTAGATTAAAGGTTCATCAAGACAACCACTAGAAATGCATCATCTAAGCAATTGAGTAGGCGTTAGTAAAAAATGCATGTATTTTTTACACTACAACTAATACGAGATAATTAAATAGAAAATTATGTTTTTGATGATAAGTTCCAGAGAATAAGCTTCCAAAAATTGCATTTCCCTGGAATAAACTAAATTGTTTCTAGTGAACCAAACAAATGACCTCTATATCTTTCCACTGAAAGACAATAACTTGATTAATTTCTCCATCTTCACTTATCTATAGTTTTCCACTAATTTCTCAATCTTCACTTATCTATAGTTTTCCCTTCCATGCCTATTGTTAATTATTTTGTGCCTCCTACCTCAAGAAAGAACCTTAACTGCATATTCCTAGTTGAAACAACGAGTCAACGACACATAAAGTCCCAGATGCTTTGCAGATGTTTTTGTAGATATCATTTTATGCCACAATATCCACATATGGCTAGATGTATTTGTACCAAATGGAAATGGAAAACGTCAAGGTGTTGTTCAGTAGAAAAGTAGTCTTCATGTTCTAAAACAGCAACATTGTACCTTCAACTGAAAATGCAACATGAGTTTCAGCTATCAGACTGTTTTCTAGTTTTCCATTTGGTTCACCTTCCTCAAGCAAATCCAAAAGCGAGAACTCTGAGAAGAGAGTAGGATTTTTCAGGTACAAGTTAAAAAACAGATGGTTATTAACACTGAAGGAATTTGTAATCAAAGCACTCTAAAAATTGGTCATGAAGTAAATAGTGGAGAAGTATCCTAATCAAAAGCCAGAATGGAAGTGAACTTTCTGTCTGACAAAGATCTGGTGCTTACCTTGTTGATTAGCTATCTTCTGGGGATCCAGTTTCTCATGAACTCCGTTACGAGCACCATTCTGATTCTCATGCAAGCTAAAAAGAACCGTAAACAAATTTGGACAAAGCAATTCATCAAGTCAGAAAACTAACATAAACAACTTGTGAATAAGAGCATTCCAACCTATTCAGCTACAATCTAAGAAGTGGCTGTTTAAGTTTAATGTCAATAACAAACTCATTTTTGGAATCAGATTATCATTTTGTACTAGTTTATTTCAGTTTACAGGTCACAAGCAGCATTTTCAATTGCAATTTAAAGAGTGCTAATTTTCATGATGCATGTTCATGCAAATGTCTTCACTCTTACTTTGGTGACACCGTCTCCACTTTATCGTCTAATGTATTCCCTGTCTCACAATAATACAAAGGTAAACAAACATCTTATACCTCTTAACATAGTCAAAAAGAGTATAATGAGACAGATTGAAACAAAAAGCTCCAATGTTATCAATTACATCCTATATCAGATATGCCAGAACATGTACTTGCTTCCTTTGGCTCAAGAGAATCTGCTGGCTTGATACAGTTGGCAAGAATTATTGATGCAATACTTGACAGCAGAAGCACTGATCTTGTCATTCTTGCCTTATATGTTTGAACAAAAAGGTAACATAACACAACATGAAGTCCCCAAAATTTCCAGAATAAAAAGTAAAGAATGCAAAAAATGGATTAAGCAATTGAAACAAAATGATAAAGAACCAAGGTGTATTGAAATATCCGCAGGTCATGTCTGGTAGAGAAAAAAGGTATGTTTGTTTATATAACGACCAATGTCAAACTGCTCCAGGGTATTAACTCATCAGCTAAGTGAGGCCTACAACCTATGATTGATAATCTGAAAAAAACCACATGTTTTGTAGGAAATAATATGATTACTGCAAGTTTTGGATGATTAGGACATCTCAGACTAAAATTGTTTATGGAAGACAGAACCATAGTACACAAGATGAGAAATTATTTTCTCGTTATTCCATAATCTCCTTTGCAGAAACAACGATGTGGTTGGTAATGAGCTCTAATATGGATGATAAAAAAGAAACAACATTTCTAGAATACTGGAAAACTTTTAGCTAACTGTTTTCCTTAAAACTGTAGAGCTTGTAGCAAAGCAGAAAAAACAATTAATTAAAGCTGACATCTGAGGTTACTAGGAAGAATTGTTTAATATCATAGGGACTGATATAAATAGTAGGGACTTCATTATCAGCTTCAATGGTCAGCTTCATGAACAGATCTTAATCAAATGTAAATCATATAATATGACTCAGAATCCTTATATGTGAAGTTAAGTAGTTAAATCAGGCAGAGGAATGATGAAAATGCTATATTAGATTGACAAGTCTTGTACGTCAGATACCATCAGGACAATGAGAGCCACACTCCTGGGAATTTGTAGAGAAATTCAGAAAATTGAGAACATCCAGCGAGCGACACTTTGTGTGAGTTTGCGCCTCTCCATTTGATCCTGCTCCGAAGCTCTTCAAATTAGCGGTCTGACGGAGTTGCTGTCTCCTTTTCTGTTCAAAGTATTGCTTTTGCCTTGACAAAATTCAACAAGACCAACAACAAAAAATCATTCGAATAAAAAGTCATCAGTAATCAACAGAAATGCGATCGCGAGTTATAAGTACAGCAATTTAAAAAGTCAAAAAGGTAAAGTTCCAAAATGAAACCATACTTCTTATATGTTGACTTCCTTGACTTCAAGAATCTCACGGGGACATGAGGAATATTCAAATGTCAGAGCCGAGTAAAACTTCTGAAGATTTAGTTTGCTATCTAGAATTATGCGCTTTTAACGTTCAAATATACACTAAAACAAATACATAAGTTGAAGTTTAGTAGAATAATTAGATCAAAGTCAATCGAAACACTCACTATTCGAGTATTTCCATGCAAATGATTCAGATCAATGAATTAGCAAACAGAGAGGAAAGACGAATGAAACGTAAACTGAAACTTACCGTGGAAACTTTTCTTCTTGAGCCCCCCATCCATTGCAACATTTTCGATCATGTCCTAAAGAAATTCGAAAACAGCATTCAAACAGTTCATGAAGAAAAGAACAACTAAGAGAATCTCTTGCAGGAAGCGAAACAGAGCAAGGAAGTAAAAGCTTGCTATGATAGCGTAGCAGACGATTTGGGAGAAACTGGAATCAGGAGCTTCGAGAAGGCACTTGATCGCTGGAAGAAGAGAAGTAACTGACTTTGTGCTGTTGAAGAGCAAGAACACGAGGCCACATAATAAGGACAAGCATTCGGTGCATTTATCCACATAACCTTATGCACTTCTTGTCTTTATCTTGTTTGAAACTTTTGTTTTGCGTAAAAGTTTCGGTTTATCTTTCGTTTTGCGTATTCCCTCCAATCCAAGCGATACTTTGAAATCACACCTAAGGATAATGCGCAATTTTAATTGTTTTGTGAAGAAAACAACAAAATAGAACAAAGTTAAGTGGTAAAAGCATCAATAAAGTCTGTGAAATGAGAAATTACAAATTAGATTTTAATATATATATATATATCAACAAAATTTAGTAAGTACACTGGGTTGAATCTTAGTTTGACTAAAGTTTAACTTGAGATCTTTTAAAATTTTCTAACTTCTTATCCTAAGCTCCATTTTCAAACATTAGCCACTAGAAATTTTTAAAATTAAATCTAATATACAAGTTCATATTTTTTAAAAAATTTAATTAAAAAGTAAATTTATAAAGTTATTTTAAAATAGAAATATAATCTCATATATTTTATCATAATTTATAACAAAATTTAATTAGATAAATAACTATAAATTTTAATAAGATCTAAAAATATAATATAATATAAACATTAATTAATTTAAAATCAATATTAAAAAATAATTATAAGTTAAAATATCAATATTAATTAATTTAAAATCAATATTGAACAATAATTATAAGTTAAAGTATTTGCAAATTATTTTAAGTATTAAGTTGAGTTTTTTATGTTGAATTTTAAATTTTTTAAACTGAAATATGAAATGAACTCAATCTTAAAATTTAGAATTTTTAATTTACAATTAGTGCAAGACACTAAAAATTCATTCTAGCTTGCACCTAAATAAATACACACGTGACTTTAATGTGTGAAAATTTTGAAAAATCGTGTGAAGAGAAAAAGGGGACAATGGATTGAAGAAAAGAATTATTTTACACAATATTATAACTATACAAGTTATATGATGCAAGGGGTCAAAGTCAAACACTTATCAAAGAATCAAACACCTGTTAAAAATAAACGATGAATTCTATTTTATCAAATCACTAAACTTTCTCCTAATCTACCTCTAATTTGCAATGGGCCTACGTGTGGGCCCGTAGGCTATTGTAAATTTCATATGGAATAACAATGGGCTTATGGGCCCACATAAGAAGAAAAGTTAGACCATACACAAGCCCAAGTGAGGTTTCATTCTAAAACCGATTGGCAATAAGTGGAGTAACCCACTAGACTTATATGTTAATCTTCTTTCCCTTCTTTTTTCAATATGGGACACTCATATGTGAGTATTATCAATAAT
The DNA here is from genome assembly GCA_026284465.1 of Erythroxylum citrifolium. Lineage (NCBI taxonomy): Eukaryota > Viridiplantae > Streptophyta > Magnoliopsida > Malpighiales > Erythroxylaceae > Erythroxylum > Erythroxylum citrifolium. Next base: position 9,467,422 of record JANKOE010000205.1, read on the forward strand.
TAGCGCAATGTAACTATATGGGTTCTTTACTTACAATTCTCAGGTCTTTTAAGAACACCCTTAGCCATCTGAGCTCACTTTTCGTCACAAATATAGCCCTATATTCCATCTCGGCTAACGAATGTGAAACTATGCTTGTTTCTTTGTTTCTAAGAGATCGGTGACTTTCATAGGATAACAAAACATTACCTAATTCAAATCACAACAAGCTCATGCTTCAAGTCATTATTTCCCTTAAGCAAAATTTCCATTGCTTGGAGTCTTCTTGAAGTAATGTAGTACATATGGGTTGCATCCAAATGCTTTTACCTGGATCTTGCATAGAATACAAGAGAATATGTACCAAGTATCTTAACTCTAATCGCGTGGTGGTGAGATATACTAGATGCCATATCAAGCGCTTATACATTTATTAATCTTCAACTATTTTTTTAAAGATATATTAAGCTTTAAAAGGCAGTAGCTCTTACCTCATATCAGTGACTTTCAGGGATTACAAAAAAGACTTGAATACATCATAAACTAACATTCCAAAATGTATATAGGTATTGTTTATCCTAGAATTTGGGTTTTTGTAAACTGATTTGCAGTATAATATACTCCACAAGCTATTTGTTGAATTGTTCCATTGATAGGTACTTGTCTTCGAAGATTTTGTAGTTTCTTTCATCTTATATTGCAGTGACTTGTGAAGATAAAGCCACCCAGAAATATTTGTGAGCAATGTTATTAGAGGTTATATTGTTTAAGTACCAGGAGATGATGTTGTCCAGATTATCTAACTCTAAACTTATCAAGCACCTTCTGAGTTGTTCATGTCATATTCCCTTAATATAACTGCATTTAAAGAATACATATGCAGTGCTTTCCTCGGCCTCTCGATATAAGGAGCACTAGTTAGCAAGTTGCAGGTATTTAGCAAGTTTATCAACTATTTTCAGCTTCTCCTTTATTACAAATCAAAGTGTGGTTGCATCTCAGGGATTGAGGTAACTTACCCACATTGCTTTGGCCTAAGATACTTTTGGAAGGTCTTTAAAAATCAGCTTCTTATATAACGAATTGGAGAATTTTCCATCATTAGCATTCCTCCAAATGTATTTATCTTCATCTATATTAAGGTGTGGCTGGTGGATTTCATTTATAAGGGATTTGGGTAAGGATGAGTGCTAAAAAGTTTCCTTCTCAGCTAAGGCTGTTGAGACTGAAGCATTTTGTTAGATTGATAATCTGAAGCTTGCAACTTCATTGATATTGTTTAGTTAACCCACTGATAGCCAATTGTCATGCCAAAAGCTAGTAGATTCACCATTCCTTACCAATGTTATAAAATCATATTTGAATTGGTGTCTGATTTTCAAAATGGCTTTTAGGGTGGTTAAGGGAAAGAGTTTGGAGTCAATTGCCCAAATGCTTCTATTCTTGATGAAATAACTATGAATCCACTAACATAAAAAGGACTATTTATCATGCATAAACCTCCAAAGTCTTTTTGTGAGCAATATGGTGTTCATGGTTTGGACGGAGCTAATCCCTAACCCCTTTGTTTCTTTGGAATGCAAACCTCGCTCCATTTCATCTTGCTTTTGTGAGTTCTTCCTATACTACCAGACCAAAGAAAGTTGTTGAATAACTTGTGTATAATTTTTGAGATAGACGTTGGAAACTCCAAATGAGCAGCCGAATAGATGCTAAAAGAATTCAGTGTTGAAGCAATAAGTTGGACTCTTCTTACTATTGAAAGGTGTTTGGAACTCCAAGATGAATTTCTAGAGTGAATTTTATCAAGAAGGCCAATGAAGTCACCTCTTTTCACTCTATAAGTGGAGATGGGAATACCAAGATATGTCATTGGGAGATTTTGTTGCTTGAAGATGCTATTAAAGGAATTTTGTCAACTACACTCCTTGAGAGATAAATATTACTTTTAGAACAGTTCATAGACAACCTTGAGACTCTTTGGAATATTTTTAGTGCTTCCATTAATGATGAGGTGGAGACTGCATCTGCTTTATATAACAAGATGAGATCATTTGGAAAACAAAGGTTGGTTAGTTTAAACTTCCTGCATTTAAAGTGATATCTGAAACCCTTTATTCTTTATTCTTTCAACAACCCTATCAATTATTTTATGAAGTGCTTCCATGACTAGAGCAAAAATGTATGGAGATAATGGATCCCCTTGTCTAATGTGCTTTTGAAGAACTTGGTGGGTTGATCATTCACTAAGATGTTATGTGAAAAGGTCATTATGCATTGCTCAATCTACTAAATAAAATCTTATGGAAATTCTATAGCTTGCAGAATCTAATGATAAAGCTCCAATCAACATTGTCATATGCCTTCCTAACATCAATTTTGATGCAATAGTTGGGATTGCTTTTCTTCTTAGAGTAGGTACTAACGAGGTCTTGAAGAATAAGGAAAGTATGTAGGCTCCTTGTGTGGGACTGATGTGCCTATGGATAACAACTTTAAGTCTTTGAGCAATGATTTTGGAGATAATTTTGTACATGGTGTTGTAACAAGCAATTGGTTGAAATTCACAAAAACTATTCAATTCTCCATTCTTTGGAACAAGGGTGATGAAAGTCTTGTAGATGTCCTTGAGAAGGGATCCTTTATTGATAAACTCTAAAACAACCTCTATGATCAAGTTACCTATAAGTAACCATGTTTTCCTAAAGAAGTTGACATTGAATCCATCTAGTCCAAGATGCTTATAAGGGGAAAGTGTAGCTATTGTACTTCTGATCTCTTGTAGGGTATTAGGTCTACATAATAGGGTTACATCTTAAGAACAGATAGAGTTCTTCAGGATTTTCTTAAGGACCTATGTAGTTGATTATACTTCTGAAAGCATGTTCGTTAGATTGCTAAAGTATTTATAAGCCTCTTAAACTAGCTAGGTTTGAGAACTAATAAGTGTGTTGTTGAGTTTGAGGGAAACGATTTTGTTTCTAGATTTCTTCGAAGTAATGGCTTTATGAAAAGTTAAAGTGTTTTTATCTTTACGTCTAAACCAATCAACTTGAGCTCTTTGTTTCATTAGGGAATAATCAAAGAGAAATGCTTTAGTGTAACTGTACAACGCTTCTTTCTCCTTTACCTAGAGAATTTCTTAATCATGATTGCTATATCTAGCTTATTGTACAATCTCCAATTCCCTCTTAGCAAGGTTAAGTAGATGATATGTGTTGCCCACAATAACATTATATAACATCTTCAATTCTTGCCTGATAATTAGCATCTTTTTTGTGTAAACAAACTATTTGGTTCCTCTAATATCAGCTCTCCGTGCTTTTCATATGCAATCTTCAAATCCAGCTAGCTTCAATAGAAAATTACTGAACATAAAAGGATAATTAGATCTAGCAGCAGTTGTAATGGTTAGTATCGGGGTATGATCAAACAAATAGTTATTGATGAACAAAGAATAGTAGTTGGGTAAGGTTGTCATCCATCTCAAATTAGCTACACTTTTGTCTAACTTCTTCTTGATCAAAAGAGGACCATAATGCTTGTTATTCCAAGTGTAGAAACATCCCTCCGACAGGATGTCAGTGTATTGAGCTTCATACGGGCAAGTAGCTAGTTCTCTACAAAGATTGCATACAAATCTTATTCCCTCTGCTTCTTCTATTTTAAAGATAAATTTAAAATCCCCAGAGAGCATCCAAGGGATATTGATTGAAGTTGCCATCACCTTGATCTGATTCCACAAAAAACTCCTCTAATAAGCATTGTTGTGTGCATATATAAATGATATACTTAATTGTAAGTTGAGTTGTGTTGTAACAATTTGCAAGTGGAGCATCTGATCAGAAATATTAGAGGAAGTAACAAATAAAGCATTAGAATCATATAAGACAACCACCCTGCCATTGAGGTGATAAGAATGGTTAGGGATCATTTTCCATTTAGTTGTAAGGTAGTTTCAATAGCCAGTAATTGTGACTTTATTTTGCAAAATGATGTCCCTAATCATCAGCTGCTTGCTAGGGTTATTAGCCGCTCTTACATTCCAGGTGAGGATATTCATAAGGTTGGCACCTTTTGGAAGGATTTCTTTTTCCTATTAGATCTTCAAGTTATAGACACTAATTCTTATTTTATTTTGCTTGCTGCTGAGTTTGTTTTCCAAAGGTGTTAATAGTGTATTCCTCCATACTATCAGCATTCATATTCTCTTTTATCAATTCATCTAACCCTATCATTTGCATATTCCTTTATTACTTTTACATACTTATCTTATTGATTATTATGTCTGCTATATTAAGGCATATATTTATAATACTTTTGCATTATCATTTGAACTGCCAGTATGAAACGGTTTTCCTAAAACAAAATCAGTATAGAACTTAGATATTGCCATATTACAAAACCATTAAATGAACTAAATTTAGAGTGACATGTATATGTGAATGCCTAAACGAGGTTTGTGGAATTGAAGAATTTTATCAAAATTATGGTTTGAAATATGTCCTTCAGACTTTATGTTCAATATTTGAGCAATTGAGTACAATTGGGTCATTGTCTCACAATTTGGCCATAATTCTTGGACAGCTGACTGTAGTAAGTAAAAAAACTATTTTGCATATGGGTTGGGTTCTTTTTCAAGATTTTCCATATTTTTCTAAAAGTTATAACCGGCTGTATCATAAACCATTTGCATGTAAGGATTTTCATTTTCATTCATATAATTTGTTCTAAATTCAATCCTCCCTTCAAACTTATTTAAGTTCACAGATAATTGTACTCGATTACCCCTTGAGGTGCTACAAATCAACGATTCCCCATGCCGTGTCCACTCAAAACAATTGGGGACAAACCCTTTTCTCAGCAAATGCCCATTAACTTGATCAATAGGAAGGAAATGGATGTGTTTGCATTGTTTACATGGACATTTAATCTTTGGCCCATCCATATATGCAGGTTGAGAATATGTATAATGAATAAAAGCTTCAACTCCCTCAACAAACTTAGGATTAATGAAACCATCAGGTGTTAATCGTCTATACATCCAAGATCTATCAACATTACTCATTTATGCAAAACTATTAATTTAAAACAGTGATTCCATAGTTAATATCATTCATGTTTTCCAAAGATTACAAAACAAATAAGATAAGACTTGTAAAATAAGAGAATAAGTTCTTGTTGTGACTCCTAGGCTCCTGGTATATTTCATCGATAAGCCTCACGGGAGCTCCATCACGGGTTATGGGTTAAGGTTTATGGGTTGAGATTAAAATTATTTTTAAACTAAAGATCGATTTTTTTGCTTGTAATCATATATGTTAGAAGAGAATTAATGTTAGAAGTTTGATATTTAACCTATATTAAATATGTACTAGTGTCAAATATAATAAGTATTTATAAAAGTATGAATACTTATTTTAATAAATTATTTTAACATATACAAATTTAAAAAGATGCGTGTAAAAATTCTCACATGAAAAGTAAAGAGAAGCTAATCATTTCATAGAGCATCAATGAAATAACGGATTGACATAATTAAAGATAATTGGAACTATAATATAAGTCAAACTCATCCTATATTAATTTATTGATAAACCGAAGTTTATACCACAAATAAGTTTCAGTTGGTGCAAGTCATTTATAGTAAAAATGATGCAGCAAATTCAAATAGGAAGCTCCAACTGCAAACAAATACCCAAATTAAACCAAGTTCACAAAAATGTAGTAATTAACAAAATCACTAACCTCAACCGACACGTTGAAGGATCTTCCTAAAGTACGTGAAGGAAGATGATGACAGAGCTAGAATGAAAAATATAGAAATTGATAAAAATTTGATTAAAATGTGTGCAAAATCATTGTTAACATTGTCAAAAATAAAAGGAAATGAATATTATTTGAATACCTGCTAAAGCTTCTCTTTAATCTTCTTCAAAATAGAAATACTGCCAACAAATGAGTTCCTACAACCAAGAAGGAAATTGTTCACAATTTAGAAAGCGAGATATATTAACTTGTAAACACACTTATAATGTCACTTATTTTAAACTCCCAATTTTACAAAAGCTTTAAAGACCTTAATAACGACTTAAATGGGTGAAATATAGTGTTTAACATTTTTCTAGGCTATAACCAACTCTTAAATTCAAACTTCTAGTTAGAATTAGTGACTATCCTTTGGTATTATTCTAAATACTGATTGGTACTAATAAGTACAAGTCGAAAATGATGGTATAGGCCGGTACTCTAATTTGATGCGGTATTAGTTTTGGTAGTACTATTTTTTCACCGGTATGGTATGAATCTCATACATATGGTTATAACTGACCTATTAAGAATATAAAGGAAGACTTGAGACAAGGCTCATTTTATTTATGAACTAAATTTAGAAATAACCAATACTTTTTAGTTATACCATTATATGGAGCAGGATGACATAGTGCACATGGTTATAAAAGTATAAAGACAACTAAAAGAAGAACTTTTAACTATTTTAGTGTTTAAAGTGCAAGTTCTTCATTATGGAGCAAGCCATATGGTAAAAAGGAAGACAAAGCTTTAAAACCTAAATATAGAGTAACCAAGGAGAGAGATAAGCAAATATTAAGTGCTTTAAGTTATTAAGAAGTGGATATCTATAGCTTGACAATACCCTAATAAGAGAGTGATGATTATGAGAAAGGATGGAGTATGTGTCCAAGAGCAAAAAAGTGGAGAATGATCATATCCCTATCTTAGAGGATGTAAGAAACAATGGCTCCTTAAGAGGCCTAAAGAGGGAAGGATGCTGGTCAACAAGAGGGTATTAAACTTACATTTGGGAGAGGAAGATGCAAATGAGTAATGAAAAATTCTCTTTCATACTAGATGTGTCACTAAGGAATGGGTATTTAATATAATCTGAAATGGAAGAAGTTGTGGCATATAACTAATATAGAGTTGGTAAAGTTGAGGCTACCAACTATGAGATACCTTTAACCATATACTTACAATGGTTGAATAAGAATGGGATGGTTGGGGTAAGAAAATAACTACTGATTTCTTTCTCAATTGAGAGGTAAGTGGATGAAAATGTTGTATGATATGGTTCCTATACAAGCGAGACACATTTCTTTTAAAACAACTTAGGAAATTTGACAACAGAGTCACGCACGATGAGTATAAAAATAAACATTCTTTTACCATAAATGAAAACTTGGCCATCCTTACTTTTATTATCATAAAAGAAAGTTTATGAAGATCAATGCAAGATTTGTTAGGGTAAGTAAGAGAAATTAAGAGAGAAGAAATAAGAGCAAACATTGGAGAAAACTTAAAACACTTTGTAAATGCAAAAATAAGAGATAAATACAAAGATAAGTGTAAGTTTAGTAGCCTGAGTAAGGGATGTGAGAGATGCATACTTAGCCAAGCGTTATATGCTTTTTTCTTATTTACAAAAATGTCTTTCCTTTCTTATGATATTGATGTTAATACTACTTTACCTAGTAGTTTTGTGCATTTTTTGGTAGAAATTTGAGTATCTTTTTCAAGAGGATATTTTAAGTAGATTAGCCCTTATGAGATGGATTGACTACTTAATTGATTTTACTTCAAAAGCTTAGATTTCAAATTGACTAGTGGATATAAAAAACTTGGCATAGACAAAAGAGATGCATAAGCAAGTAGATGACCTCTTGGAGAATGTGAGAGGAAGCTTAAGCTTATGTTTTGTTCCTATTTTGTTAGTACCAATGAAGGATGGATAATGGAGAAGGTTGGATTATTGCACTATCAAAAAAATCGTTGTACAGTATAGATACTATATTTTTTGATTAGATGATATGCTTGATGAGTTATTTAATATATGTTTATTCACAAAGATTGATTTAAAATCTAGGTATAAAAGAAATTAGCATTATAGAAGGAGATGGATGAAAAACTACCTTTAAACCTAAACATGAATTATATGAATGGATAGTAATGTCTTTTGATTTGACTAGTACTCCTAGTAATTTCATAAGGATGATGAACTATCATGTTTAGCATGAGTTTTTAGGTAATTTTGTAGTTATGTACTTTGATGATATTATTATCTATAAAATTAGACCTTAGATGAACATGCTGAGCATTTACAAAAGGTTTTGCATGTGCTTAAGCAATAAAAGTTGTATGAAAATTTGAAGAAGTGTACATTTTGTAGTAATTAGGTTATATTTCTTAGTTATGTGGTAAGTGAAAACGGAATAAAGGTAGACATGGAGAAAGTGAGAACTATTAGAGAGTCGTCAACACCCAAATTTGTTAATGATGTTAAGAGTTTCTATAAGTTGGCTAGTTTTTATTACTGATTTGTTAAACGCTTTAGCATAATCAATGCACCTTTAACAGAGATAGTAAAAAAAGTGTAGGGTTTAAGTGAAGTAAATATCAAAAGAGAGTCTTTAATATATTGAAAGATAAGTTCAGTATAACTCCTTTGTTTGCTTTATCTAACTTTTTCAATAACTTTAAGAGAAGTATGATGCTTTAATTTAGGTGTAGGAATTCGGTATATTTTGATAAAAATAGAAATTTAATATCATAATTTAATGAGAAGTTTAATGTAATAACTTTAAATTGCCTTAACTCAAAATACATATATGTATACATTGGTGAGAGTCTTAGAGACTTGGCAACATTACTTATGCACTAAAGAGTTTTGATACATATGGATTATGAGTTTTTGAAATATAGCCAAGTTCAAATTAAGCTGAGTAAGAAACATACCAACTGTATAAAGTTTATTGAGACTTTTCCTTATGTGTTAAAAGTAAAAGTAGATTAAAGAAAATAAAATAGTTAATAAATTTTCTAGAATACATGCATTATTGAGTATTATGTATACTAAATTATGGGTTCTGAGTTTATTAGAGATGTATATACTGATGATCATGATTTTGATAATATGTTTAGAGCATGTGTGGATTGTGTATTTGGAAAGTTCTATAGGTACGAAGGGTTTTTATTTATAGAAACTATCCTTACGTTTTTATCATCTTCCTTTAAATTTGATTGATAGGGACTTTATTATTAAAATCAATTTTCAATCATCATTTTTATTAAGGTTGAGAGTGAGCAACAAGGATGGATCATTTCCTAATAAAATTGCTTAAGAACTTTATAAAATAATAAAACATATTTGGAATCCAGGAAATGAGTCAATTATGATTGGTCACTTAAAATATTTAAAAAATCTCTCAAGCTTTTATCGCCTTTAAAGCATCAAGCCTAAATGTCTAAATTTAGAAAACTTGTCATGTCTTGTTATATATAAATGCATCTTTTTGTCTACTAAATATATCAAGTAATTTATGAGTAGTTTCATTTTTCGTATTGGTTTGTTTTGTTTGAAATTTTTTTATTCAGTTTATTTTTAGTTATCTTTGATAATTAAACAAAAATGAACTTCATTATATTTCAAGCATTAAATTATCACTTCATACTTGTTCTTTCTTTTTAAGCTTTATGATACAACTTTAAGTATCTTTGTCATTTCTTAAAACCTAACGTAAATTTGAAAAATCTAAGACATTTTCACTTTTAATTTTTTAACTTGTTAACACACTTATAATGTTACTTATTTTAAAATCTCAAATTTACAAAAGCTTTAAAGACCTTAGTAACCACTTAGATGGGTGAAATATAGTGTTTAACATTTTCTAGGTTACACACAAACATCAAATGTTACATAAGCTAAAAATCTTGATAAGATAATAAATTTAAACAAATAAAGTTCATCTTCACACAAATACATTTTTTAAAAAAGAGGCATTTCATCAAACACCTTATAGGCATCAAACAATCATCCCAACTTTACAACTAAATTCACATTTTTTCTCTTCTATCACTAACATTTCTATTTTAATGTTCTTATCCATTCACAAAACACCAAAACATACAAAATAAATCGAAGACATAATATAAACAAATCAAATAAACACAAACATCCACGGTGAACCTGTATACCTCCATGAAAATGCAACAATGGTAGGAGAAGAGGACGAGCTTCAGACGCAGCACAATATGACCACATCGCCGACGACACACGATGAACGGGAGAGCAGAAATCGCTAGAGGAGAAGACGCGCGGAGCGAGGGGGGGGGAGGGATGTTTGGGTCTCTTTTAACGTTAAGAAAACACGTTTGGTGTTAAACCAAGCGATGACGTTTTCTTTAAGTTAATAACACTAAAAGAGTCCCGAGCGACAACAACGTATATGTTTAAATTTACCGACAGAATTTGTCGACGGAAATATTTCGTCGCAAAATCAAAACTATATCATTCCGTGGACAAGTCCCGCATTGTTTACTGACAGGTATTTTTTTCCGTTGCAAAAGGATTTGCTTTCGTATTTAGCAACGGATATTACTACAGCTGCTAAACGATATTTTCCCCTTTAACTTTGCCGATGGAAAAATAACAACCGTCGGTAATTTGCAATGGTTTGTACTCTATTGTTAATTTTCTGTCGCCAATTCCTTATTTTCTTGTAGTGTAATACTATGGAAAATCAATGTAATATAATCTTACTCTAGATAACTTCTACCCATAATTTTGCGCGTGGGAATGAAAATTCAGAGTACAATTCATATAAGATGTCTTAATTTTGAGAGAAGGATACCATAATATCCACAGAAGTGAAACCCCGCAAGTTGAAGCTACAATAACGAAATGCAAACTACTAATCAAATTTGAAAAATAACAACAAAATTGAAAGAACATAAGAACTGAGCACCCAAAATCAAGTAGATGCTTATGAATCGAACGACAATACGATGTTTTCAGTGCTAATCTAGTTTTTATGGCAGCTCTGCTCTCCTGTAAATTCAACAATTTTTGGCAATGAGAACACCAGTGAACTACTACTTGCGAGTAATCCTTGGAGATTCATTGATGAAGCGACTGCATAATTAACGAGTCGGAGGAGAAACAGAAATGAACAAATTGCATGTAGATTGGTTCCTTTTCAATTTGAACTACTCTAAGTTCTAAATAGTTTCCACCATACTAAGAGAAACATCACGCTTATAGGGAATTTCTATTCCATAATTATTGAAGATCGGATCCTGTGATATAATAAGTGAAGAATGAATAATTTTATTTGAAAGAGAGAAACTTTACAAAAGATTAACTAGACAGTGGTGATGCTGTCGCCTGCAACCAAATATAAAAGAAAACACTCCCGTTAAAACAAATTAATGTAGTAGCGGCAAGCGGATATCGTTCCCACGAGGAATCTCTAACGGTAAAGGTTAGCTAGTTCAAACGAAAATAGCGAGGGGGTTTTGTCACAGCAATAAAAATAAAAATTAAAGGAAATTGCAAATTGAAATAATTAAGTCGACAAGAAAATTAATTAAGCATAATTAAATTGAAATCAAAATAAACAATAAAATAAACAAAATCCATAACTTGACTTTAATGAAATTAACAAAATCCCTAATTTAATTCTATGCATAAATTGAAAACAGAAAATTAAATTAACTAAAACCCTAATCTATGAATGAACTACTGGAAATTGTAAAAGAAATAAACATAAAACAAAAAGTAAGTAAATGCGTTGATGCTTGTGGAAGGAGAATGGAGAGACGAGAATAGCGACAGGGGAAGATGTGCGTTGAAATCAATTGAAAAATCAAGAGGAAAATCAAAGAGGTAGCAGCCTAAGAGATGACGACGTCGTTGGTGTTGAATAATAAGGGAATAAATGAAAACCAAGGATGAGGCAGCCAAGGATAAACAGAATACGTGTTAACGCTGTGCTGGAGAAATAAGGAAAAAATCAATTGCGATGGTCTGCTTTGGAATAAGCGAAAAATCAAAGTGCGGCAGTGTTTGAATAATAAAAAGAAAATCAAGAAGCAAAGTAACGTGGCAGCCAACGAAAACAATAAGAAAACAATGAGCTACTGGAATGAAAAGCAAAAGAAAAGTGCGGCAATCTGGAAAATCAAGAATACGATGCTGGAAATAAGAAGATAAAATAATCTAAACCTAATCTACCCTAAAGCCTATGCTAATCTATGACAGCCCCTCTTTGTTTAATCCAAGCCCATATATATACGGTAATCCCAGCTTCCTTCTTGAATTGAACATCTTCATTATCTTGAATTGTGTTGATCCAAATTGATTGGTCTTTTAATTTCAGTGGGAAACATCTTGAAAAGAATCCAACAGATCTTGGATGGTTGTGTTCTAATTAGAGACAAATTCTGGAATTTTACAAAATTGAGATTTCTTTCATATTTTTCCTCTTTTTAATTCTTTTTCGTTTTTACGGCCTTAGAAACCTCCTGTAAACATTTAACAAATAATTCCATCAATTTATAAATACCAATTTCACAAATCAACAAATATTAAGTCCAATAAATATGCATTATAATTGACTTAACAGTACCTGTGCACTGATAGTTATCATAAGTCCTACAGAAATCATATGCATCTTGAAATCGAGATGGCTAGTAAAACCCATACTCTAGGACCTTAAGAGCCGTCCGCTTTGGGCCAAAATGACCTCCACATGCATAAGAGTGACAAAATGTCAAAATAGAAAGAAATTCACTGTCAGGTACGCACCATCTGATGACTTAATATGCACAAAATCGCCATAGGTAAGGATCATCTCATACATAAAACTTTGTTTGGTTCTTCATCCTTTCCTTTTGTGCCTTGATGAAATCTATAGGAAATTTGTGAGAAACCAATAAATTCACTATATTAACATACCAGGAAGCTTTCGATTGTACTGCATATAGCTGCTAATATGGAAAATCATCATTGATAGGGCCTGTGTCAGTACTATGCTCTATTAAGTGGCTCAAATGATCTACTATTCCATTCTCCAAGCCTCTCTTATCCATTTTCTCCACATCGAAATCCTGAAGTAGGAGTATCTAACGAATTAGCCTCGGCTTTGGCCCTATTTGGCAATTAGCTGATTGCATTAGCTGTTAGCTGATTCTATTAGTTGTTAGCTAATAGCTAATTATATCAGCTGACTTGACCAGCGGATTGCATTAGTTGTTTGTCATTTGATGTTTGGTAAAATTAACTATTTAGTATTAGTTGTTTATGTGTAAAATGACTTATAAGGACGTGACTTTAAAAAAATTTATAAGGGTATGAATTTAGTATTTTGTAGAATATTCTTATAGTAATTTAGATTTTAGATATTTAATTCTACAAAAATTTAAGTTTATAACTCTAATAA
>JANKOE010000205.1:9703014-9717940 GCA_026284465.1 Erythroxylum citrifolium
AATTGTTGCTTGCCAGTGAAACATATCCTCCGCAACCGGACCTATGATAAATTCAACATTATTTTTATTTAAAAAAAACATGCACAAAATAGAAAATTTTGAGAATACCGGCACTGCAAGAGGTGGGAGGATCTTTCTGCAAATCCTTGAGCTCTTTCAGGATGCGTTTAGAAGCCATCCTCTTCCTCCAGATAAAAAGAATAATCCTAAGACAGATAAAGCGAAGCACAAACGAGAAGAGAAGGAAGCAAAGAGATTACAAAATTGCAGAGTTGAGAGGAAGACGGACAAAGAGGCCTAAATTAGATAAGAAAGGTTTCTGTTTCTAGAATCTTCTTTCGCGTAAAATCAACGCTCACCACCCTTGCTTTGCCCTTTTTTTTTCTCCTAGTAAATTAGCACAACAGTTGTTCTCCAATATTTTGTATAATAATAATTATTATTATACCTTTAAAATTAATAAATTGAAATATGTTATTTAGATCAAATATTGATTGACCCATCAAAGTTCTTTCGAATTTCTTAGTGCAAGGGACTGATTCACTGGTAATTTTCAAATTTTTTAAAAAAATGATAGAATTACATGCAGCCACTAGCAATAATTCTGCAACTGGACGGTTCACACGCTCAGCCTTGCAATTCTCAGGTGAGGCTTCATTAGTTCTTTGCGAAGACGAAAACAGAAACCTTACTTTGTGTACAAATATGAAATCTTTGATATTGCCAATCGAGAAAAAAAAAACTTAATGCAATCAAATCAGATCAAGGTGTCTGCACATTTGAGTCCTTGGATTTGTTCTCTTCAGAAGATGGCCGGTTCTCTGAGTCGGATTGCCTGATTTCTTCTATCATCCTAACAACCTCGTCCATGTCGGGTCTCATGTCGGGTACCTTTGCTACACAGGCCATCCCAAGTTGCAACATCTGGACCATTTCTTCTTCATTGGTTTGGAATCTCATCAGCTCCACGTCGAAAACTTCAGATGTCCATTCCTCCCTAACTACTGACTGTACCCATCTGGGAAGATCAACCATGTCATCGCGACCCGGTGACTGGAGTGGGGCTTTGCCCGTTAGCATCTCCAGCAGGAGGACACCAAAGCTGTAAACATCGGATTTGTGCGTGTGTTTACGGGATTCAATCGCCTCAGGAGCACGATAGCCTGCACTCCTCGATGGAGTTACTGGGACATTAATGAGTGGGGTCAGACAAAAATCAGAGATGCAACCATCGTGATCTTGGCTGATGAGAACATTTGAGGACTTGATATTTCCATGAGTGAACTTTGGACCGCCAACAGAATGCAGGTAAGAAATTCCCCTTGCAGCCCCCAGTACGATCTTTACTCTCGAGTTCCAATCCAGAGGAGTTCTGCCAGAGCTTCGGTTTCCTGTAATTTTTTTTTTTTAAGGCATAGGATTAATATACCAATATCAGAGAAGCGTATTCATATTCATCTACATCCCATGTAAGACGGATAGTAATATAGAACTACTGTGTCTGTGTATCATTAACAAAAGCTTATTCATATTCAAAGGAAAAGTTGTCGGGAGGGTTCAAAACATACCATGCAAAAGTCTGGATAAGCTGCCACCCGGTATGTAATCGTATACTAGAAGCTTCTCATCCTTTGAGTAATAGTAAGCACGAAGGGGCACAACATTGGGGTGTTGTCCCACCCTTCCCACCATCTCCATCTGTTGTTCGAAATCCCTTTTTCCTACAACCACTTCCCTCATCCTTTTCACCACCACAGTTGTTGCCTCCTCCAACACAGCCTTGTACGCTGTGCCGTAACTCCCCTTTCCTAACACTTCAGCGGAAGCCCTTAGTAGATCCTCAAGATCAAAATTATAAGAGCAACCTTCAAAGAATACCAGCTTGTTCTTCTCAGGTTCTTGCACCCCACTTCCAAAATCATCTTTGGGTTTTTCCCCCCCGCCACTGCTCACAGCCTTCCCTTTAGACGTGGTACTACCTCCATTGTCTTTCTTCTTTAGCCAGCAAAACAACATAATTAGAGCAACAAGAACCAGCACTGCAAACCCTCCTACTGCAATGGCAATGATAGCTCCTGTTGGCAGTTTCACTTTTGAGCTTTTCTTATGCGTAATTGAAGGAGATGGAGAAGGTGGAGGAAGGATGACTGAGCAGGGACTAAGAGGAGGTCCACACAGTAGAGAGTTTCCAATGAAGGATGAATTAGGGAATCGTTGAAGAGAAGGTGGAATGGATCCATTAAGATGGTTGTAGCTTAAATTTAAGCGCCTGATATTTGTGTGGTTTAGATCTGGAATGGAGCCAGAAAGACTGTTGTTCTGGAGGCTCAGTCCAGTGAGTTGAGATAAATTCTTTACTGTTTGAGGAATACCTCCGGTGAAATAATTGAATGAGAGATCAAGGACACTCAGCTGCGGGGAAAAGGAGGTAGGTATCCAACCAGAAAAGTTATTATGTTGGAGGTAGAGATGTTCAAGTGATGGAAGAGAGGTGACATCAGAAGGCAGATTCCCACTGAGAAGATTGGAACGGAGGCTCAGAACCCTAAGAGCATCAAGTTTTCCAAGTGTGTTGACTGGGATATGGCCCAGAAATCCCACTCCAGGAAGTCGGAGTTCAAGCACACGAGTATCATTTGCGTTGCAAGTGACACCCACCCAGGACTTGCATACTGAGGTAGTGGAATTCCAGTTGAGGAACCGATGATGTCGTACAGCAGCACCAAAATCGAGAAGGGCTTGCTTGTCGGACTTCAGGTCAGCAGTAGAAAGAGAAAGAGGAGTAACCAGGAAAAAGAAGAAACATAGAACTGAAGGCAGGATGAACTTCATGGAGAGTTGATTCACACAGCGTAAAACAATATTGACTGGTGCAGGCCTTGTGATTTCCTGATTTAAATTGAAACCAAGAAACAACATTAGGTAGCCATTAGGGGATGGATATAAGCAAATCCTGAAAACGAAAGAAAGCGTGCAACTTCCTTTCCTTAAAAGCCATATTGCAGCAAGGACTGCCAACAAAGTCACAGTTTTTTAGTTGTAAAGCAAATATTCCCCAGTTCCTTATGGACGAACCTTCCTAGTTTTTGAGTATTCAGTAAGTGTAAAGTTGAGACAAGGAATGCCATTGCATTCTAGCTCCTTGATAAACTTCAAACCTCAATCTAGGTACAAGAAACATAGTAAAAGCAAGAAAGAAGTATATATGAAGCAACTTGTACATGGTGAAAGGAGGGGATCTAGATTTACTATTTTGGATACAATGCACGATCAATTAATAAGAGTACTCTGAGGGAATGTGTGTTGACAGAACAGTAATAAGGATTACATACTTGTGTATGAAGCAATCATAAAAGGGAGCAGTGAGACCAATTCCTTAAGAATTAATTAGAGATTGGGAGATTTATGATCTAACTTCCCAAATTAAGCTTCTCTTTATGCTAAAAGTAAAGGCCATTTTCCTCTCATTTATATACCCAATATCTAAAGCAAACGATTCGAAAAAGCAATCGTCACCCAAAAGCAAGAGGCAAAAGACTTGACAGAACGAATAAAGCAAGCAAAAGAAGAAAACTTTTTCTTTCTAAACATATGAAATGCTAAATCTCAATAATGTTAGCCAGAGAGAAATTCAAAACCAAACTGAGAAAATAAACAAATAATAGGAAACAGAAAAGATCAAAAAGTAAGGCAACACATGCCATTGCTCATCAAAGAGAACCAATAAAGCAAGCCACACTTTCACATGCAAATCAGTTCAACGACACAGAAGAATCCGAGGACATAGTGAAAAGGAAATTTATATTTTTGAATTTATAAATCTGAAGATACGATACTACATTATCCCGAGATAGAGCTTTATCTGGCTAATGATCAATTTCTTAACCTTTATACACGGCATTGACGATAAGAAAAAAAAAAGAAAGAAATTTGAGGGAAAGAACAAAGATAGATATCAAATTGTTGGATTACGTAAACGGAGAATGAACGGTTGCTGGAGCTGTTCAACAACCAAAAGTACATTAACCAACCATGAACTAGAAAAACAGAGCAAAAGTTGGAACTTGTTAGACCCACTAAACATCCGGAGATCCCAAAACTGGTTATAGTAGAGACGGACAGAAACTTGAAATTCATCAACTTAAGCAAAGAAAGTAAACTCAAGAGCTTTAGCCCCCTCAGAATTGTTTAATATTAGCTTGGAAATGTAAAGAAAAATCAAACAGATCTAGAGGTTTAAGAAAGCTCTCAAGAACTTCAACACCGCGTTAAAATGTTCACAATCTAAAAACTTGGGTTAAAGCGCATATCGCAAGTGAAAAGTTGCGAACCTTGAAGCGCGCAGGACTCTATCATCTAACAACGCCCTTGGATGGATAAATTTGGCCCGAGAAGCTCCATTTTCCAGCAGCCAAAAAAGGAAACAACGGAGCACAAGAAGAATCTTTGTTACAACGGCAACATCAGATCCAGGGATAAAGCAGTGAAAAGTCGAAATGTGGAATCTTGAGAGCAGGGGGCGATGAGGAACATAAGAAATCACCAACTCTGAGGGATGGATGTTTGTGCACGGCTTCTGAGCTGTGCTGCTTTCAGAGGAAGCTTATGGTAAGAAGCATTTAAAACGTCTCACTTGAAACCATAACACGCACCAAAAAAAGAGAGAGAAAACGCAGTAAAGGGCAGGGAGCAAGTAAGAGACTTATGGGTTGTGTGGGTGAAGTCGCACTGTTTCAAGAGTGGAAAAGAAGACAAAGTTCTCTCCTTTTTGGTGGGCTTATAATAAATAAAACAAAACAGAATAAAATTTGTAAAATTGTAGGAGACAATCAGAGAGACACCAAACGAAAGAGCCGGAGAGAGAAAAGAAGGGAAAGAGAAAGCCTGTAGTGAGAGAAAGAACGAGAGGAGAGACAGGGCCACTTCACCCCCTTCTGCTACAAGTCGAAGTTTGAGAAGATTAACGTGTAAAGGTACTTTCTTTAGTCAGCATTAACAGTTAATACAGCGCATAGTTGACGTGGATCTGTCTGACTGAGTGTCTGTTTCATCTCATGCTTTTGCGGTTTTGCGTTTTGCCACTACATGTTTAGGTTTTGGATTTACGGATATATGTGCTCCAATCAGTTACTATCCAATCAGTAATAGTAACTGACGTTAATTTGACATCTAGATCAAAGAAAATACATATAATCAAAATTAAGGAAAGCGTGAGGACTCTGAGTTGAGAATAGGATAAATCTAATATTAAAGCCTATAGAACAATGTACATATGTATGTATATTTATTATAATCATAAGGAAAGCCATGGACACCATTTTATCTGACGCTGACCTGACCTTTGTTTCGTATTTATATGTACCTTTTTATGGTAAGACAAGTCATTGTCTTTTGCTGTTTGTGATATTAAATGATTTTCATGTTAGGATTATTATCATATTATGGATGTTCTATGTTCTTATTCATATTGAGTTTTATATATATATATATATTCTGGTTTGGTGTTTCTGGTGAGTGATATGTATTATAACATCATGGAAACTGCTTGGATGTTATACAAGGGTTTCATCTTTGCTTAGAACTCAAGTCAGAATGATTTTAAAATAGTTTTTTTATTAATTAAAGATAAGGTTATGTATTATTAAACCTTTCTAAATTTTATAAATAAACGAGATTTATAACAGATATTGTTGTTGTCAATGTAGAATGAAGTCAAACGTATATGTGCAAAATCTCACCACAATTTTTCCCTTCCCATGGAAGAAAAAGAAAGTTGAATGCCTTGAGCCTATAAGTGTGATTGACCGACTTTGCAACAAGTAAATACTTTTCTTTTACAGGAAGAAATTTTAAAAAATACACAATGTCAATGGTGTGGTAGATTTCTCCACCTTATTGGACGGGGCTCGCCGCTTACTTTCAAGATTTGGGGAGTCCATTCGGTACTCAATCTGGCATGAACTCTAGGCTATAAACAGGCCGTCGTTGAAGTGGACTCCTTCGAGATAATTAACATCCTCTTCTCTTCTGTTACATATTACCCTGATGAGCCTTTTTAGTTGGCAGGTATTCGAAGTTTACTCAACCGGGATTGGAAAGTACATCTTCAGCACGTCCACCGAAAGAGGAACCAGTGCGTTGATAGTCTGACCGGCCTAGCAGTCATCGTCAGTCCAGGGCTACATATCCTTTAGGATCCTCCACTATTGCTCACGGAGCTCCTCCATAGAGATTAGCACTGGGCGCTCTATCGCCGAACCATGTACTAGCTAGCTTGGTTTGAGCTTGTTTTCGTTTTTCTTTGTATTGAAAAAATATAATTAAATCCCTGAGCTTCAGAAGCCTAATTAAAGCCATAACATAGTATACAATACATCAACCCTCTTGTACCAAAAAGGTTGATCCCCAACTCCAAAAGCCTCCAGTCGCAGGCCCGATTATCGCTGGAGGAGTGAACCACGATATGATCTTAGACAACCCCCTAACAGAGCGGTCACTTCCTTCCATTACCGGGAGTCGAACCTAGGACCATCAACCCTCATAAATAGAGGGCAAGCAAGCAATAGTAGCTGGGAATGGGATACGGACATGGGAATAAATTGGCTCATGTTTCTCTCAATACGCACAAGGATCTCCCTTTGTGGGAATCGATGAGGAAAAGTCAATACTGTAGACTACAGTGAGCATAAATTAAATGAGATATCTACATGCTGTACTTGTATATTGGCACTAACTCACCGATCCAGATTTCTGATGCATGAAAATGGTTAACCAATCAATGTAAATGCAAAGTCTTGTTCACACTAGCAACGAGTAAGTTGTGCTGGTATGTACAACGTGACATTTATATAAAAGAAAGAAAAAACAGAAAAATAAAAAATGCTCATGAATATATATGAAAAGATCATTAATTAATTTTGTATTAATTACTTTTAATCACAAATTTTAATGTTCTGATTAAATGAAATTGAATTTGAGAGGTTATAACTAATATTGTATTAAAATAACATTATTTAGTGACAACGATAATAAAATATTAGGCAATGGATAAATTTTAATATTGTAAAAGGAAGACATATTTTATATTAATAAACATAAAAGAAAATGAAAGACTTTATAAGTAACTATTTTATATACTAATACTAATCAATTTAATGAAAACTTACACTAGTTAATTTCCCAATAAACTACAGTATTTGCATATATAAATTTTATAAATCCAATTTAAAATTATTATTAGATAGTTACAATAAATTAAATACGATATGGACCCTACCTTTTTTTTTTTTTAAACAAAGTCAATATCAATAGCATTAATAAGAGAGTTAGGGGAAAATCTCAACTATAACAGCTAGTATACAAATGTGAGACTCTTGCTAAATTATGAGCCTCAACATTGGCTTGCTTATAAACCCAACCGACCTTGACATGAGATCTGACGTGTAATAATTACTTACGTCTCAAAATGACCCTACCTTAGTTATTAAGACAGATGGGAATACCGATATAAAGTATACACGGATCCAATCTGACCCACCCACAATCTTTTTAGGTACCTCGTCCCAACTACTCCGTCGGGTACATTTCAATGCTGCTCCGATTCATTTTTCAAACATAAGCATGTAATGTGTACGTAGGCCAATTTTATTTATTGACGCTTCGCTCCTGTGAGATTGCAATGTAATTATGAATTATAAAGCTGAAAAAGTAAATGCAAAGGCATCAGCCATGCATGCATGAGATCGAGGAGGACTGGTCCAATTTGATTATTCATTTCCAAACTGATTTGCTAGATGCTTTTTTTTTATGGTGCCTCGGATCACGTTTTTAGTTTGAACTGAATGAAGTTATGGGTTGAAATCTTTTTGTAACAATGTCAAATAATTATTTACGATATATTATTGATGAATAAAAGTTGTTTAAAGAAAAAGTTAATTGAAGCAAATCGAAATACTCTTATATAAAATCCATGGCCTTGGGTATAATTTCTAATTACAATAAGTTAATTAAAAACACACAATGTGCAGATCAATTGGCGCGTTTAGCCTCTTTAGCAGTGCCAGGATTGCATACCCTTGAAGAGCTTCGACGGAACATTTTGAATGCGCTCTACCTAGACATGCAAGGAACCCTATTGTATAGAACCCTTCGTAGGGAATTAGGCTTTACAACTAGTCGTTTCTGTTTTTCTTTCCTTTTACCAAAAAAAACACACACAACCCTAATACGGAGATGCTTAAGATGACATTTATACATGTATTTTAAGCTATGTGCACTTTCTGAAAATAAATATGGAATTTGATAGTGCAGCCGAAATCATGAGGAATTTAAATTTGTATGGAAAGTACTGGAAATATTCAATAGCTTTTCTGAAACCACATGGTGGAGCCATTCTCATTTTAAATAATCACAAATATTAAAATGTTAACCGAATTTTAATGTTAATTAGTGGGAAGGACAGGTATGAATCACAAATTAGGTGACAGTATACCCTTCCTTGATCTATGATTTATCATTTCTAAATTAATAAGGTGCAAAGACATTGTAAGTTTAATTAACGCCTTGTTTGGTAAATGATTTATCGGTCAATTTTTTAGTAAATTGAAAAGTTTTATAAGTTGTTTGATCATGCCAAACAGCTGATAATTATGTTTATTAATTAGATGATTAGGTTAGTGAATTGAACCCAATCAACTAATTTAAAAAACGCTACTATAAGGAGCGTTACTATTATATTAAAAATTATTATAAATTACTCAAAGAGATAGACATATACATTTGACTTAATTTATACAAATTTTAAAAAGTTAATCATTAAATTACAATATTAAAATATTAAATATTAAATCAAAATTTTCAAAAAAATTAAATGTTTTAAATTTATTATCTCTATTTATATTACATTAATTACTTCTCTATAGAATCGATATTTAAGTTCTTTTTATATCAATATTTAGTATATAATATTATTATCACGTTTACATTGTGTTTAATTTAATTCAATTTAATCTAAAGATAATAAGTCAAATTTAAATTAATTATTTTTATCTATAGTTTAAATTTTAAGAGATTAATATTAATAATTTTATTTTAATTCAATATGTTAAAAATAGTTTCAATTTTTAAATTTTAAAAAATAAAAATAAAAATAAAAATAATATATTTTCTTAAATTAAAAATTAAATTCATATCATTTTTGTAGACCCAATTTCATATTAAGCTTATTAGTGTTGCATTTGAGTAAAAACTCCTAATGTGATCCGACTGAACTCATTCTTAAGCTTATTTTTAGTGGCATTTTAATGATCTCTCAAGTTTTTCAGTTGGCTCTTACAAATCCAATGGAATCTCGAGAAGTTTTTAATCAAACTCAGTCATCATTGAGAAGTTGTATTGAGAGGGCTTTCAGCATTCTTAAAGCTCGATAGAAAATATTGGAGAAAATGATGGTGTTCACTTCTTTTGCTCTATCTAAATTCTTATGATAATATTTAAATAAATACTAAGATATGAACAACTAATACTCATGTCCCTTATTTATCTCATAAGTCATTTTACACACAAATAACTAATACTAAACAGCTAATTTTATCAAATATATTTAAAAAATAATTGATGTTATCCACTGGTCAAATTAACTAAATTAATCTGTTGTTAACTAAGTGTTGATAAAATCAGCTAACAGTTAATACAATCCTCTGATTGCCAAACAGGGCCTAAATCTCATATGCAAACACCTAACAAACGACATTAATTAAACCCTTCCTTTAATTACTTCTCGTACACGTAGTTTTATTCATTTTTCTACATACTAAATTTGATTTCCAAAAAAAATGTAATTGTTAAGATATTTGTTGAGATATCTTATTAATAAATTTTGGACATTATTTGTAATTGGACATAGATGGATAATTGTGATATATCATTATGATAAGTAATCTACCTTATGTGGGATTCTTGAAGATAAGATTACCAGAAGGATAAAATCCTAGTAATGATAGGATTTAATTGGGATAAAATCACCATATTTTAATAAGGATAATGTACAGATTTTTGTGATTTTGAGCTATCTTTGGCATCCTATTTTGGTGATGTGGTTATTTAAGGCAGCTGAATTTTTTAGGGATTCCATCTATGTTAGGCGGTTGCTCTTTTCTTTAGTGGGCATGATTTTCCTGGGTTGTCTATGTATTGTTTAAGTGGTGAAAAGGTCCAAGAATATTGTGATGTTGTACCTCTATTATTTATGACGTTTCAGTGATGAAATGATTGTTTGTTTGTTGAGTTTTGTGGCTCCTGTGCGTTGGACGCTTCAATGACAATATTGAAAGTTCACAGTAGAATTCTTGTTAGACAACTTCTCATATTTTTTATTGATGAAGCTGCATATTTAAGGGAGTTGTTTTCTTGTCTCAAGTGTCTTCTTTGTTTGTGTTATTTTAGATTCAATCACTTGAGTTGTTTTATTATTATCTTTATTAACAATCATTATTGTTAAAATCCTCTATTGAGGTTAACACGAGATGGTTATGCTATTAGGAGTAATTTACTTTGATGGGGTATAAGTACAAGGGATAGTGTCAAGGGTTGAGTGAGTCAGCTCAATAAAGCCTTGACACTATCCCTCATACTCACACCCAGAGACGGATCTACAATGGGGGCAAGTGGGGGCACTTGCTCCCACTGCCCCCAATAAATTTCCTATAAAAATTATTTTTTTAATTTTTGGCCTCATAAAAAATAAAATTTTACTCTTATTAAAATTTTGTCCTCATTAAAAATAAATTTTTATCCATATTAAAATTTTGCCCCCACTCAAAAAAATTTATGGATCCGCCCCTGCTCACACCCTATAAAAGTAAATCACTCCCGTTAGCACAAGGTCAATAAAGTATTTGGTAAAACTATTGTATGATAAGAGAAAGTTGATTAAATTGGGTGAGGGCCTGCAAACTTGGGCAAAGTGCATTGAACTGCATCACCAAATATTTATTTTCGATTTCTTCGTTGCGTATTTAACTTTTCTGTTTGTATTTTTATGGAATATTAATAGTTGCTGACACAGTTGCTTTGCATTAAGCAACTGACAGAAACAAATCAAAGTAATATAGGCAGAACTAGATTTTGCAAAATTATATCCTTTCAAATTATCAATTGGTATCAGAGCTTGGGTCACTGAATCAAAACTTGATACGTTAAGTTGATGCAGATCCGTATTTCACAATTATGGTTACAAGAGAAGGAGCATTAATCACCAGGCCACTGTTGCTGTATGGTTCAAATTATCCTGCTTGGAAATCAAGGATGGGAGTATTCATTCAGGCATAAGGAACCAAAGCATAGAATTCGGTTTTGAGTGGCTGGGCACATCCAATGATGATTGAGATAAGGGAGAAGTAGTACTTAAAGATTAATCTGAATGGACAAGGGCTGAAGAAAAAGGAGTGCTTGGAAATTCTCAGGCCATATATATTATCTTTAGTGTAGTAGATAAAGGTCGCTTCGCTTTGATATCAACTTGTGATTCCGCAAAAGAAGCATGGGACACTTTACAGACAATACATGAGGGTTCTAAATTTGTGATAGCTTCGAAACTTTAAATGTTGGCCACTAGATTTGAAGAGGTAAAGATGATGAAAGCAAAACTATTTAAGACTTTCATGAGAGACTGTGTGACATTGCAAACCAAGTACATCAACTTAGGAAGAAGTATTCGAATTTTAAAATTTGTCAAGAAAATATTGAAATCATTGCCTCCGAGATTCATACAAAAGATTGTGGTCATTGAAGAAACCCATGATATCAATTAATTATCTTTGGATAAGGTAATTGGGATTCTTACAAATTTTGAGATGAACTTGTTGAGAGATAAACATGAGAAGAACAAAAGGTTAGCTTTACAAGATGAAGTTGCTAATTCTGTTAAGAACAAAGGGTTAGCTTTCTAAGAAAAAGTTGCTAAATTTGTGAATGATTTAGGAGACGACTATGATGAAAATGATGATATGGTGTCGCCAATAAGAAATTTCAACAAGTGACTAAAAAAGGTGAAGAATGATAGACATGAGTTCAGACAGAATGTTAAGAGTTCATCTAAAAACAATTTCAAACGGTAGGCAAAAACTCAAAGAGGTGAAAGGAAAGTAAAGAAGATGCAATGTCATAAATGTCAAGGTTTCGAACATGTACAAGTGGAATGTGCTAATACCCTTAAAAAGAGAAAAGGAAAGTCTTATACCAACACTTAGAGTAAAAAACAAATTTGAAAGTGAGTATGACAATGAAGAAGAAATTATGAGTAATCATGCTGCGTTGATTGCTTTAAACAACAAAAGTTCGGTTTTGGTTACTTTCTTAGTAGCAACCAATGAAGAAACTGACGATAAGAATATAGATGTTTCAATTCTAAACTCAAATTTAGATTGTGACAATGATGACAACAACTCAGAATTCAAAAAAGAAGACATCTACAAGGTCTATGAATTAATATATGTCAAATGGGTGAAAGCATGTAGGAAAAAGGAGAAGCTAAAGAAGGAGAATTCAACGATGAAGGATGTCATTTAAGAGCTAGAGAGGAAGTTGTTATTAACAATTGATAAACTTGTTGAAATAAAGTTAAAGCTAATTAATATGGAAAAATGAATAACAATGATAAATGGTGGTACCAAGAAGCTAGATCAATTATTGGAAATTGGTAAAAAACATAGGGGACTTTTAGGGTATTGGTTACAAAAGTGAATGTTCTAAGTTGAATAATGAGAAAAATGATGAAGTTAGATTTATCAAAGAAGCAAGTGTTGGAGATTCGAACTATCAGCATGCAATAATATTTACCAACATTTGCAAATTCGAAACACCAAGACCCATGTGACATCGAAATCAAATTCATATCAGATTATACCTTTCACAACGGAAATAGCAAAGAAGCTCATAGTGTCGGAAGAGCACGTCAAATGTCGCACCTTTACGGGTATTCACACGCTCGTGAGACCGAACAAAAGCTTCTAGTGTGCTAGCACCACTCTTAGGACCTCTCTCTCTCTATCACTTGAGGAGGAGGACAACACTAGGGTTTCTTTTAGACAAATGAGTCTTACTTATCTCAAGTCATACTATACATCTATATAAATAGTAAAACCCCAAAGCCCAAAAACCCAAAACCTCGTAAAGCCCAATGAATGTTCATTCTCTTAATGTGCGACCTTGTAGGCTTATTTAATATTAATAGTAGGCCTAAGCTTCTTTTAAGCCTACAAGTTATAAGTGGTCTCTAGCAAGACATTATAACTACCTAATATTAAATAAAGTCGAAGTCCGACATTACCTGAATCAAAATTGTTAAATTACAGTACATTCTATAATTAATTCGAGGGGCATACACTAACAACAAGATCAAGTAAGTAAGGAGAAATACCAAAATAAAGCAAAAAGTCTATGCCTACATGTCACTATTGTGGTGTAAAGGGTCACTTAAGTCCAAATTGTTACATACTACAACAAATGCTATTCCATAATGCTCAAAATAGAAAATTCAAATGTTTTTGGAAGAACTTTCAACAAGAGAAGCCGCCAAAGGAAATTTGGGTTAAAAAGAACCAACTACAAGCACTTATGACTCTTAAATCAATACGGGTTGCTTCTCATAATTGTTGGCATTTTGACAATGGGAGTTCACGTCATATGATAGGTGAAATAAGCTACTTGATGAATTATCAAAGTTATATGGATGGTCACGTTACTTTTGGTGATGGGCATAAAGCAAAGGTGATTGGTAGAGGAACTCTTTACATGGATGAACTACCTTACTTCAAAAACGTGCTTCATGTGGATGTTTAAAAACCAACTTGGTAAGTATTAGTCAACTTTATGATGATAGGTTGTTAGTTAAATTTACTAATAGTTAAATTTACTAATGATGGATGCAAGGTGTTAAACGAACAAGGAGAGTGCCTAGTAAGTGGTAAAAGATTAGCAGATAAGTGTTACATCTTGCAGGCTATTACTTCTTGCAATTCAGCTGCATATGATAATATGTCTCTATGACACCAAAAGAATAATAAGGTGGTAGAAGAAAAACTTTAAAATTAGCCTCACAAATCAAAAGAGAGACGTAATGAAGTTAAAATCAGAAACTATCCAGATTCACAGTTAGTTTCTATTGGAAAAGAACCTGGTCAGGCAGAGGACTAGTTGGTTGCTTCTAAGGAAAAAACTAACTAGACATCTGATGACAGAGTTAAAGTGAAGAGGAATAAGCCCATATTTGAATTTCTTTGAAGGGCACATGGATTGTGTACTTTACATTCTTGAAGTATATTGATGTTAAAAAAAGAGGTTCGAAGGAGTTAGCATCTAGACTTTCTGAGTTTTTAATTTATAGGTTTTTTAAGGTTCAGGTGATTGGTGTGTGTTTGACTTTTCCTTGTTGAATTGTATATTTGATGTGAAAATGAGGCTATGCTTGCTGGTTTGAGAGTTTTGCTTTTGGATTTGATTTATAGAGTTATGTTGAGAAAATGTTAATGCTTAGTTCAAGTCCTATGGGAAGTTTTGGATTTTCTATGATTTAAGTTTTTCAAGTTTTATCTTGGTTTCTCTCTATATAGTGGGTTGTATGAGTTTGAGCAATATGTTTCATATAGTTTATATAAAGGGGAGATTGATTAAGTTTGATTATGATTCGTTTGAATAAAATTTTAGAGTTTGTTAATTTGATTGGAGATCAATTATATATGGATGATTTTGATGTGAATAATGATATGTTAGCTAGTCTATTGACCGGTGGTGAATTATCATCTTGACATTCTTAGGATTTTTTCACTGCACCTATTACTAATTTTTATGCCTTCTTATTAACTGAGATTGATCGCATTAAAGTCATTCTTCTTTTTGACATCTTTTTAGGGGGGGGGGGGGGGGGGGG
>JANKOE010000205.1:9762644-9785880 GCA_026284465.1 Erythroxylum citrifolium
AAGAACCCGGGCTTGATGCTGCTACTTGCCACTCCGTCTTAAGTCCCTGTGATCCTAACCTCTGAAACAAACACTATATTATGTTGGAATTAACAGAAAGAATGTACATTCCTTGACCATATGAAAGGAAAGTGGCAGGGATTTCTTTGATTAATTAAAACAAGAGAAAGAAAAGCAAATGCCGTGAAGCAAAACTCACTCAACAAAAGCAATATTAAATTTGTTCTAAGTGCTGTTTACAGATAACAAGCCAGAGGCATCTTTTTTAAATAAGAATTCCGAGTACTCACCTCTTGTGTCACTCCGCTCCATCCAGTGAAGTCCATTCCTGCATTATTTGGCAATATATCTGAAGCCATAGGACTTAGGTTCCCACGTTGCAGTCTACCAAAGTCGGATAATCCCTGCTGGCTGGAGATCATACCAGAAACTCTTAATATCTCTGCCAACACAAAGAGCAGTTTATTTCAGTATCTTTTCTTGCTTTCTCCAAATGCCGGAAATAAGAAATTTTCAAGTTCTAGTTTAAGTTTTGACATTAAAAGTTCAAAGTTACGGTTGATTTCAGGTGGAGTCAATGAAAATGCTCAACAAGAAGTACGAATACTTATCAGAAGTTAAAATCTCTTAAAACTGAATACAAGAAGTGGCGGCACATCGCCTTCTAAGCTATTTGATGAAACACTTAACAAAAATTTTCCAACAGAACTGGAAAAAATTTAAAGAGGGGAATTTGCAATAAAAAATTGGTGCTTGACCCTGCTTCAAGTACAGCATTTATTTTAGAACCTTTTGCAGTTCTAGCCAATTGTCATTGTTTGATCTGTTCACGAAATATACACTCAAAGATCATTTCTTTTCGCCTTTCCCGAGTATGGTGCTCTTTGAAGCAGGATTCTACACAAATCTAGGAATCATGAAAGACATTAAAAGCTTGGGAATCGGAGCTTTCTCAAGGAAGTCTATTATTGTGTTGAGGCTGCTACTGCTTGCTGCCATCTACTACATGTAGACTTGTAGAGAGATTTTAATCCATAATCATTGAGACAGTTCCTTGAAATGTTTATTTTTTGACAAAGAAGGTGGCGTTTAATGCAAAAGCAGATTGAAGATGTACTTGGCTGTACTTCCGTAGACAAAATTCATGTTCCACTGATTCTTGATTAAAAACTTCTATTCACTCGTCATAAATAAGTAAACAGTAAATACTCTGATTGAAAATGATGATGTGCTATCGGTTCTTGACTAAGTATTTATATAATGGTGTAAATTTTGCAGATACATCTCAATGTAAGCTATCAATTGAGACTACACATGTACGTAAAGGCTAGAAATAAACTCCCAAGTTTCCTTCACAAACGCATTACGTGGATTTATTTGCAACAATCATCTCCAAAACACATAAATATTTGATTAGTTAAATTGCAAATACGAAAGACCATCCCATCATCATCAGCAAGAATTCCGAGTAAAGCATACATACACATTATTGTAGAGCAGAACCTTGACAAGCTTATATTAAGCACTCTACAAAGGTGGAATTTGGGACGAAAAGGAAGCATAGCTAGAATTCAATATTCGTTCACTTGATGCATAATCTAAAGAAATATCATTTTGCATAATCGTCAAATAGGACTTTCTGGTTTCTCTAAGCACAACTGTATAGATGAATAGAAGAACAGAACAGTGATGTTAAACAGTAATTACATGAAAAACTAAAAATCAAAGGAGAAAAGAACAAACCTTGATTCAGAAGACGGCTGCATACGGGAAGGATTTGTACGAAAGGTGCAAGCTTTTGACGTTCTTCTAACAGCTCTGTCAAATACTGACCACTGAAAACAGAAACGCAGACAAGGATCGAAATCCAAAATTTACATGAATGAATTCTATATCCTTTAAAAGTAAAGCAAGATTAAGAGTCGTGTTTTACATACCTATCAACCTCAGGGGTTGCTCTTATATGTGGAGATGGAGCTCTTGCTGGTGAATAATTATGTGAATATAACCCTGACATAGTTATAAATATGGTGTTGTAAAAATTCTACGGTATACAGAAGGAAGAGAGATGGTGATTGTGAAAGAGCAAAGTCAAACACAGAGAGAAATGATAAAGAGCACCGGAAAGGAAATCAGGAAGAGGGTGACAAAGGTGAAGAAGAGAGAAACCACAAAAAGGGGGAAAAAAAAAGAAAAAAGAAAGTAATAAATGGAGAGAGTGGGACTTTGTGATGAAGAGAGGGTTGGGGGTTTTAATATACAGCACAGGCTGATGCGAGGTTTTAATGTTTGCTTTGTTGGCCACTCTGTGTCATGAAAAGTTTTCACACTGTGTATCAAATACGATCCATCATGTCCATACATGTTTATATATGCATACACACACCCACCTATATACGTGACTGACAGAGAGACACATGACCAAGAGTTATTATTCAAGTAGAAAATGGAAAACATGGAAATCAAGAAAAGGAACTGGCAAGTTTGGGGCTGTAAAACTTGTGTAAATGAGAACTGACAGTGATTGGGAAGAGAATGATTGAACACCATCTATCCCTCTGTCTCATTGTTAGGAGAGTTGAAGAACATAGGATAGGAAAACACATGTGATGTGTACCAGAGATGCTCACTCACTTCTACCGTGGTAGCTATTTATATTTCAGTTGGTGATACGGATACAGTAATCTGGCATTTAAAAAAAAGAAAAAGTGTCAGCCACTACGTCACGCTCTGTTTCAGATTCTCGTTTATGCACTTACCACTTTCTGTCCGTTTCCTTTCTGTGAAAAGGTGACAAACTGAATTCTCGTCAGTAAGGTAATTGTGGAAGACCTGACCCAGACCTACCCTCTACATAGTTCCGACTCACTCTATATGATTACTTGCTACACTGAATCTACAGCGGAAAGGAAAACAAAAAGGCGGTAACACAGTCAAATCTTGTTATTAATTAATCAGAATATATATAAATGCGACATAATAAAAATGTTCAATATTTAGAGGTTTAGATTCGGACAAAAGTCCCAACTAACAACTGTTATCTGTCGTTGGATGGATGGATTCTATGTCCTGCCTGTCCCCTTCTGCCTTTTCCTTTGTACTCTTTCTACACCCATATGTGGTCTGCAATTAAACATCTCTGGTATTGGTATACACATGTAGTTGATATATTTTATGTAGATCTTGGGTTTAGTATGATGAGATGGCTGTTGATGCTGTTTTAAGACATATGCGGCTGCTATCTAAGCTGTCATTTAGCTAGGAGTAGACGGTTTTAGTGAGGAAGTCAGGTGGCCAGCTGACACACACGGCTGCTTTCATTCCGTGTAAATTAAATCACCAAACAAGGCCTTGGTTAATACATTTCACTTCCTTTGTTGTGTTTGTTGGACCTGAACAATAAACCTAGTCCTCCATTAGATACTATTTCTGACATACAACTGTCACGACTATCATTTATGAGCTCTGCTCTTTCCATTTGATTAATTAGGTTTCCTTAATTAGTGCGATACATTCAATGATTACGCAATTAACTAAATGGAAATCATCAACACAACACTTATAATGTATAATGTTGTCTTTTGTTTGTCAGTACTTGGTTGCTATTTTTAAGAGGAGCATTGGATTCCCATGACAGTGAGAGAAAAGTTTGGACCAGACCAACACTGTGTAGGATCACAATAAAAGTCTACGACAACAGTACTTTCCAGAGACCAGATTTTCCTATCTTCTTCTATTTATTGATTTAGATACGTGTTTTCATTTTGGCATGTGGTGCTGTGAATACAAAATTCTCAATTAATAAATACTTACCCTGTAAATTTCTTAAACTTTTAAATTTAAATACTTAACTTGTAAATTATAATTTGTTGATTATACATTTTTAAATAAATTGATAATTTAAAATTAAATAATTAAGTAAAACTATGTATTTTCAAACTTCACCGGCCAAACCGAAAGCCTTGAGACTTATAATTAGAGAATAATTGGCTCGGGGATACTTGTTTAGAATTGGTATTTCAACTATTTTAGTAGGGTAGTTATGGTCCATTTGAGATGGTTTGATTTTTGCGTGAGATCACGGTTTTCGACAAGTCCTTGTTGAATCTAATAGCATGGAAGCGGTGCGGATGGTGACTTGTGGTGTTATCTTTTCACATCCCCTGTCTATTTTGGTTGTGGATATTCAAACTTTACTTGCTAGGAATTGGAGGTGCTCTATTAGGTATGTGCTTCATGAAGGTAAGTTTGCAGCAGATTGTTTGGCTAAATTGGGTCATAATATTGCTTCTAATTTTCAGGTTTGAGAGGCTGTTCCTGACGCCCTCCTATTAATTATATGAGCTGATGCCTGTGATATTTTCTTTATGCGATAGTTTTAGTTTCACTTCATTGTAACAAAAAAAAAGATTAAAAACTTTTAGGACCACCTCCAAAAAGAGTGGGCATCTTATTTTTGTTATAAGAAAAAAGTTGACCTCAATGCCTAGTCGACAAATCTTCCAAGAATTTTGGAAGAAGGGCCCAAAGTCTACATTGTTTGGGCTCGTATAAATATTTTTTCCTTAAGACTAAGCCCATTTTGTTTCGGCTTCACCAAAAGAATTAAGTGGATGCTCACCTTTTTTTTTTGGGCCCTTTTCATTCTATAATCTATAATTAGTTATTACATGAGACTGTAACGACGTCGACATGAAACCTAATTAACTCCATTAATCACCTCCTTTGTTTCTCATTTCTCACCCCCGCTGCCGCCGCTCAACACTCCACCTCTTAACTGTGTGTCTTCTGGCTTCTCTTGGTATTTCACACTGCCCCTTTGTCGCTACTGTTCTCGTCCTTTTGTCACGTTGCCCATTAACGTAGTCACACACGCACCCTTTTGGTCCAGTTTGTGCAGAGTCGTTCATGGGTGTGATTGATATCTGCAGTACATCCTCCCTCTGCTTCACCGCGTCCAGCTCTAATCGTCACCGGATTTTTGTTCATCAAAGACTCTTTTGCCCTCTTGGACGAAATAATAACCATAGAACGTTCTTTGTCATGTCCTCTGCTATTCCAGTAGAACATGTCAATGAGGGTCAACAAAGGTTAACTGGGGACTCGTTTATTAGAACCCATTTGAGAAAATTGTCTCCTTATCAGCCCATTTTGCCTTTTGAGGTTATTCTCGTATTTTGCGTTTTAACTCCGTATGTTTGTGAAATGCTTATTTATGGAAATTAACTTTCTTGTTGAACTTGAAGTTAGCCACTTTTTTCTTTCCGTTTTAGCTATGACGACTAGAGTTTAGCAGAATAGTGTATGAAGTTTACTGGATTATAACAACTTGCGCAATTTCTTGGAATCAGTTCTCCAGATTGTCACTAGTGCGTCTTTTATTTTTCTTTTATGTTACGAAAGATTCTTGTTGTTTACCGAATATTAGGAGATTACATTTTGTGAAGAATTACTTGTCATTTCGAAATTCTGGTAGATTTCTTGTTACGAATTCGATTCCTGTGGTTCCTTTATGTACAACTACTACTAACCCTTGTTGATGGTTAAGTTTTTGTTCATTGACTCGAGCATCTATATGGCTAATAAATTTATTTTTCATTTCCATTTTGTCTTTTTCTCCGCACTGCAGGTTTTGTCAGCTCGACTTGGAAGGAGGCCAGAGGATATTGTCAAGTTAGATGCAAATGAAAACCCTTATGGTCCTCCTCCAGAGGCAAGCCATGAAACCATTTTACATCCTTTCATCTTGTAAAAAAATGGAGATTTTGCTCATGTTGATCATCTTAATTGTACGTTTTGGTTTCAAGACACATCAACTTCAAAGATCATTTAGCTGTAACGTAGAAGCCATTAGCTTTTTCTTTCCTGACTGCACTGTTTCAGATGATCTATAGGTACTTGAAGCTCTTGGATCGTTGAAATTTCCTTATATATATCCAGATCCTGAAAGCCGTTGTTTGCGTAAGGCCCTTGCCAAAGATTCAGGGCTTGAATCTGATCACATTCTTGTGGGATGTGGGGCTGATGAGCTCATTGATCTGATTATGCGGTAATATATGGCAGATCATGAATGATATATCTTCCTAAATTCAACATGTTGTATCATTTTAACATTTTGTACGTTTCATTCTTGGTTCATACATGTGGTAGATGTACGCTAGATCCTGGTGACAAAATTGTGGACTGCCCTCCAACCTTTACAATGTATGAATTTGACGCTGGAGTTAATGGGGCAGAAGTTATAAAGGGTAGAAACTTTTTCTTGTTGAGAGTTCACATCTGTTGTGAACTTCTTCATTCTACAAAACATAAACTTTGGACAGTGTTCATCTTTTGAGTTTAGCATTTGATTTTCTGAGATTTATGAATTTTGTTGTTAAATCATTTATTTAATTTCAATTTGATATGCAGTTTGGAGAAGGCCAGACTTTAGCTTGAATGTAGAACTTATTGTTGAAGCTGTTAGACAGGAGAAACCAAAATGCGTATTTTTAACCTCTCCGAACAATCCAGATGGAAGGTATTTTATGGATGCTTATCTTGAACTTGCATATTACGTGGTTGGTTTATATGATAAATCCTGAGGTCTCTGATTTGACCCCAATTTTCAACAGTTTGCCTAATAATTGAGGCTTGTCTGTCAGTTAGTAAAGGTTTTAGTTCCTCAAGGTGAAAATGGGAAGAAATTTGGTTTTTATGTTTGTTTTGATTAAAATTGGGCAAAAACTACTTTTGTGACCCTTTCTTAGGGCTCTGGCCTAGAAGACTGTTTAATGCCCATGTAGAGTTGGCGATCAATTTGAAATTTTTAGGTTTCGAAGTTCAAAACATCATGCACTTTCTAAATAAATGTAGAGAAGGAAACATTATCTACATGTGTTTGGTGCGCAACCAATTTAGGAAATGGTTTTTCTTCTTTTCTTTGGTATTTTCTGGTGATGTTTGCATTTCCTTTATGGAAAATATGTTCAGTAATGGCCAGTTTGTATATAATGTGGTTAGGCTGCATGACATCTGCATTATTTTCCAAGCATAGAATTGTGAAAATCTACACTAGTTATAATATAGTGTAGCTGCTTTAATGGTCGAAGTTCCCTTTTTGTTCTATTGTATGGCAGTGTCATAAATGATGAAGATCTCTTGGAGATACTGGAGCTTCCGATTTTGGTGGTGCTGGATGAGGCATATATTGAGTTTTCAGGATTGGAATCTAGAATGAAATGGGTCAAGAAGCATGATAATTTGATTGTTTTGCGGACATTTAGCAAAAGAGCTGGTATATTACTGACCACATTCTGCAATTGACATTTACTGTGCTGGCATTATTTTGATACTGTTGCCCACCGTTAAATTGTTTTACTTTCTGATTTGTTGTCTTCCTTGCCAACTTTAATTGATTACCAAAATTGCTTGGGCATAGGGTTCAAAGGTTGAATTGACAGAAATGCTTTTTCATCCCAGCCTTTAGCTTATTGGATCGATTCCAACAGTTTAGTTAATTTACTTAGTTTGCTGGGTCTAACAGTCTAATTATGCCACAGCCTTAAATTGGATGACTTTCGACTGGGGCTGTCTTACTGGAATTTTAATCACTCATTACTTGACTTACAAGTAATTACTTAAACTAATGATTGGTGATCCTATATATACTAAGGGAGTGTTTGGTTTACATAAGAAAATGATAATAAGAATGAGAATGAATATAGTGAAGACTAAGAATAGATATAATCATTATAATTATGATGGTTGGTTAGGACGAAGAAATGATTACTATTACCATTGATAGTGCTTGGTTTGTTAAAAATCTTGAAAAATATTTTTTTTTTCGTTTTCTGTCAAAATTTAATATATTTTAATTAATTATATTTAATTGCTAAAAAAGAGAAAATATAATTAATTAATTATATTTAATTGCTAAAAAAGAGAAGAAAAAAGATGTCACACACGTGACTTTCATTTCTCTCATAATCGGGAGGTATATTACCCGAAATTCAGATATAGAAATGCAGTTCATTTAATGATAATATATTACTAAGTAGCTGTTTTTCATTTCTTACCCCATTCCTTCCAATACTCATTAACCAAGCACCTCCTAACAACCAGCTCTACCTGACAAACTTCATAGGGGGCAGTTCAGATGTTCACCGAATTTATACTACATAAGTTAGGATGTGTATGTTAAAAAGTTGGCAGTATCTTCAGCATTATTTTAAATGGAAGGGACTTGCTCCATCTGTTTCATGGTTTATGGGCTTTCTCTGTAACTTTCCACTGCCTATTAATTTCTTGGGTATCTGCATTGAGTTATTAAATTATCTAGTGCCATCTTACAGTTTTTAATGCGTCATGTCACAGCATCCTTGGGTACCTTCCTGGTTTGCTCATTGTTCTGACAGTTTATTAGGTGATTACTTTGTAAACTATTCTAGATGGTCAAACTTTTGGTAGCAAACTTGACTTTTTGAGAACTAAAAGAAAATGCAGGTTTCTTGTGAGGTAGTAAAAGCTGTTTGCTGGTCAGTGTACAAAACACCGCTAGCTCAAAGCATATCAATTTTGTTAATAAATTACTTTCAAGTCTTATAAATTAACTCCATTTGCAGGGTTAGCAGGGTTACGTGTTGGATATGGGGCATTTCCTTTAAGCATCATTGAGTATCTCTGGAGAGCTAAACAACCTTATAATGTCTCTGTTGCTGCTGAAGTTTCTGCATGTGCAGCATTGGAGAATCCTATTTATCTAGAGGTTGGATTTGGTTTTGAATCTTGTGTTGCAAAATCTCCAAATAGTCTTGTACTTGATATAATACTTTTGAAGTCAGTATCCTTCTGCCTGTGGCTGTGTGCAATAACTAATACTAAGGACCATGTCTACAGAAGGTTAAAGATGCTCTGGTAAAAGAGAGGGAGAGGCTTTATAAGCTCCTGAAGGAAGTGCCTTTTCTCAATCCATATCCAAGCTGTTCCAATTTCATTCTTTGTGCAGTTGAATCTGGAATGGATGCCAAGATATTGAAGGTATTTTATATTCTCCATGCTGGTATTATATCCAATTGCATGTGTTTACTATAACCTGTACTCTTTCTACAATTTCCGTAGTTTGTTTGTTTTATATATACGAGGGCATCCTTGAGTTTCAGATAATTCTGCTGTTTGCGACAGATATTTCATACAAGCATCCCACTGATGAAATGCGCTATATATTTGCCTATTATTATCCCAGGGGAATGAAGGAATTGATATCTGTAACCTGCATGAGTGTTTAATCAATTATTTTGTTAGGTTGTAGGGTTCTTTCCCTGAATGAGGAAGTACACTTTGGTTTTGTTTTTGTTCACTTTCTGCTTGTCATTTGCTGTGGTAACGAAGCAGAGTTGAATGCAGGAGGATCTGGCAAAGAGGGGCGTCATGGTTCGTCACTACAATAACAAAGAACTGAAGGGTTACATTCGGGTATCTGTAGGGAAACCTGAACAAACAGATATATTGATGGAGTGCTTGAAGCACTTCTTTTGATTCCTTGGATCGAAAAAGTCTGATTTTACAGTTCTGGAATGAGAAACTATCATCCCATTTAATCAAACTTAAATTGGGATGCCCTGGATCTGACATATCTCTTGATCGGAGTATCATGAAAAGTCAGAATTATGGCAAAAGAATTATGATGAGGTGATTTGCCAAAGGTCTCAAGTTTTGTCATGAACCTCTGTTATTGTTTCTGTAACACATGAGAACTGAGGGACAATCGGCATGGGTCCTTTAAGATTTTTGTTATCTTATGTCCTACAACATAATATATACTTATTGTAACTTTTCTTCTCAATGTTTGAACTCAATCGTACTTATTTTTATTGCCAATTAACGGAAGGTCGATGCAGCAGATTGAAAATCAAATATAAGGTGACACATCTTATTCAATTGGATTCAGTTAGACGTGTATAAAATAAAAAAATGAAAAACAATAAGTTCTGAAATTTGAAATATAGGAATTCTAATTATTCAAAAACTTCTTTTAATTTATTTGTAATTTTCTAATTAAACAATTTATAATCATAACTCAAGATTGATGTCTAGCAACGACTACTTAAATAGTTAGAAATGTTAAAGAGATTTTGACTAACCTTTCTGTGCATTTTTTTTTGTATAGTTTAATCATTTTATTATATAATGTTTTGATTAGACAAAGCATGAAATTAATATCTACTTTCTTTGAGTCCAATAATATTATTTCTCTGCCATTAGCTATCGATTCAATTAATGCTATTTGTAAACTATTTAGAAAGGGTCATTTCACGTTGGCCAAAGATTTTTCAAATCAATACTAATTGAAAACAACGGAACATTCTCCTTAATTACTTTAGGGTGATGAATCCTATCTTGATCTTACAACTACTTCCATATAGTTCATGTTATATTCAGTGACTATCGATTGATTGATCCATGGTTAAATAGATCATAAATAGTATCAAAAGATAACAATCCCTATATAAGATAACTTTGGTAACCTTAAGTCAAATGATCACTTTTATAATCATCACAATGAGAATTCCATAAACATGCAAGTAATGTTCCAGATGGATTTCTCATATCAGGTTTGTTCAGTGAACTTATTCTCTAACAAGCACCCACATATTTGTTTATGTATCTCCATAGTTTAGCCCATGAGATCGATTACTTCGTTCATAAGGAAAAACATAACGTGTGCTAGTCTTTTTATATTATATTAATGTCCAGTTTTAATAGAACAATAACTAGTAATAATTTAGGGATAGAACGTAAATGCAATAATGCAATATGAATCTCATAATAATTTCATTTGCAATGTATAATTATCTTATGGACTTTATCATATACATCTAAACATATAAAAGATAAATAATGCCTTTAAATAATTATCACTAAGCTACAACCAAACCGATTAGCTATAGGGCATAAACCAACATTCTCCCACTTGCACTAAGCAAATCGTTTAAGTATCTCATACCATATCACCATATGATGATTTTTTTTAAGGAAACCATATGATGATTATACTACTACTGGGACAGTGACTCAATGAGAGAAATTTACAAGTTTCTCTATAGTGAGCACTCACTTAAATTTTACAACTTCCATCTTAATTACAATCATAATTAAGAAAATTTGCTTAAATAAATACTTGGAACTTTAATAAGATCTTAGCTTCTTTTGCATGCCCGATGAGGCAATGACTTAAATGTTCTACAGTACATTACTGTCTTGAATAATACAAAGAACTATATCAAGTTCATTAAAGAAGTTATTAATCCAATTAATCATTTCTACTAAATGAAAAATGTATTATGACTTAATTAGTAACCATTGCTACATTGGAACCTTTCCAATCTTAAAATGAAATTGTTCTAAGTAAATGAATCTTAATTAGTATTTACTTCTAAAGTTATATCCTTATTATCCTGAACTTAAACATCAACTCATACACAGAGTAATATATATCTTTAATACTTCACAAATATCTAATATCTCATATACTAAACATCTTTAGTACATTATCTAGGCAATTGGACTTAGAATAGGTGAACAGCAACCAATCTATCTCTATAAATCTAATTCTCATAATTAAGTTGTTACCTTTTCATATCTAATAAGAGTTGTTCTTGGACAATTATGTTTTCAACAATTGAAAGTTAGAATTATTATTTTCTATGAGCAATATGTCTCCACATACTCTTACTGAAGAGGATAACTATACTCCCACTAACCCTCTTGTAGACATGATAAATTCACAATCATCTCCAAAACAAACCCTTTGAATTCATCATAAAAGTGAATCTTTTAATGTCTCGTAACCTTTCAACTAGACATCAAATGTATCAATAAAGACAATAGTTCTAATTGGATGTGTTGTCATGAGATTTGAACTTTTCAAATTTATGTTACTCTCACTACTTATCTTGGGAACTATTATCCCATAAGTATACATTCAAACGAACAACTTGTTCAACAGGTTTGTAAGATTATATCCAACCTTTTAGATATCTCATAATCTTTTATTATCCAATTTAATTCTAAATTTAATGGATAATATATACTTCAACTAAACATTACATCCTTAAATTATTAACTTTGACTATTTCAAAGACTTAACATTTCATATCTAATATGAAATCTTGTTAATTGATTCATTTAGAACTATTAAAGGTAAGTCATTATTCTACGCATAGTTATAGAAAAAATAATATTGCATTATACAATATTTCATATTGTATTTTATTCCTTACATAAATTCATACTCTTACGAAATTTTGTTATGAAGATATTTACTGGAAAATCTCATTCCCTATAGGTAACCAAAATTTAAAACTCACCACAACGATTTCATCGAAGTGTTTCAGCATTCTCAATGCTTAATTTCTACTTAGATTTAAACTTTTCATAAATTTACATCATTATTTCATTTAATACATATGATTATATCAGATAAAGTCATTAGTAATCTAATAAAATATAACTATCATCCATTTATGAATTGTTATTCCATCCAATACATCACATGTATGAATTTAACAATTCAATAACATTATCATTCTTTCACCAATGGTTGATTTGATCATTCTTCAACTTGACAAATTTTACAAGTTTCGTACAATTCATAATCAAAAGGATACATATATCCTAGTATACAATTTTATGATTCTCGTTATATTGTTTTAACCAACATGGCATAAAAGGATAGTCTCGATTATGCAACTTTATATTCTTGCCACTTATGTTAAGCATAAGTCTCCTTTAATTCAACACATACAAACTATTTGTATAAACTTGGATCAACTACTTTTACTCAACAATCTATTTCTTATCATACTTTGAACATTGTAATAATGTTGAATTTAAATTCAGTATCGAAAACTCGTAAGCATGAACTAGAAATACATATGATCTCTATAATATCACGTGTAGGCCAGAAAAATCATGCAATCATTTTCTTCTTGCGACAACTACTATCATACTATAACAAAGCCTTTAACTAATATCCATGTTTATGCTTTTAGTAGACAAAATTAAGTAAAACAATTCCAATAAGGTACTATACCTTTCAGCTCTACTCTATACAACTTCTTGCATTTTGCTATCATGGTGTTGACATACATCTTACATGTTGTCATCAAAGTTTATGAGACCTTAGTCAACTCAAAATGTCAATACATTTTGTCATCTATATGATTTTGACACATTTATAAAACTGTCACCAAATCATCAATAAGGATTATAACAAAATGTGCATAACGGGCATACAAATGTTCTTTTCTAACTTTGAGAATTCTTCTCAAACATATCCTATGTCCAAAAAATTTGGTTCGCTATCTTAGTATTGGTTATACAAAACAAGGTAAATTCCACTCAGAACAAAATATAAATGTAAGAAAAGCAAGTAATTAATTATATGTCATGACTACCAAATGAGATTAGGACTTTAGTCATGTATTTGGTTATTACCACTATTTTATTTGAAATAATAGCCCTCAACGTGTACTTAATATTTTAATGAGGGATTTAATTTCCTTCGTCTCATCAAACACAAAGTTGTGTGTAAAATATCACACATATAAAACATACAATTTAACATGCATCCAATATATATATATATATATATATATATATAACATATAAATAAATTATGTAACTTATATACTCATAATCAAATTATATGCGTAAAATATCAAGTTTCATTTGATTTTGGTTATTGATCTTCATAATCTAAAATAATAGTTCCAACTCTTTGAAAAAATTAAATTAGATTACACTCATTGATTCCTAAATAAAATAAATTCTTATTCCAAATAAAAATTTAATTTGATTTGAAAACAATTTTTAGATTAAATTGGAAACTATTTCCAATTATCTTGACTCCTTTAATAAAACTTAATTGAAAGCAATTTTGAATAAATTGTACTTCTTGCTTGTTATAATTTTGAAAAATTCCTTTTTCAAAAATATATAAATAACACATTCTAATCCAATTAAAAATCTACATCTAATCTTATTAGAAATTACTTTTCTTTAATTAGAAAACTATTTTCCAATATTAAAACGAAACTATTTTCAAAATTAAATGAAATATTTTTCAAATTTAATTAAGAAAATCTTTTATATTATTTATTTAGAGGTTGATTTCTTAATTAATTAGAAAATCTTTCTCTAATATATTAGGAAATTATTTTCAAAAAATTAAAGAAGGCTCATTTTCTTAATAAATAAATGAAAACACTTTTCAAAATTTGATCAAGAAAATAACTTTTCTAATAAAAAGAAACTTATTATTTATAAATAAAGAAGCAATTTTTAAATAAATAGAATAATAATTGTCCAAACAAATAAAATCATCAAATTAATTTATCTCAATTAAATTGAAATACATAAATTTAATTAAGAAAATTTTTTCTTAATTATTTAAGAAAACATTTTCTTTAATTTTATGAAGTCTAATTAATTAATTTCAATTTAATTGAAAATAATTAATTCTAATTTTAAAAACTATTTTTCTAAAAATAATTAGGAACCTAGATAATTATTAATCTTAATTATAGTAAGAAAAATTATTACTTTAGCTTTATAATTGATTTGATAATTAATTTTAATTAATAATTCAACTCCTTAAAAATTAACTTAAATTCCAAAATATTCCTAATAAAATCACCCTTTGAAAACAATTTGAAAACATTTTTTTAAAATTTATTAGGAAATTAATCCTACTTAATTTTAATAAAACCACTTTACGTAAAATTAGGCTTAAAACCATAAATGAAAAGAGAAGATACCAGTCTGGTGTGTGTGACCAGGCATTGGCCAGAAGATGTTTAATTGTGTGGGGCCCATCGTTTTCAGAATAGGGTTTCTAGTTTTGTTTTACGCCGCCTGGTTTCATCTATGTCGCTGTTCTCCTGGTTTTCCAGATGCAGCTACTACCACTGCCGCCAGCGTTAATGCGTCTTCTTCCTTCCACAGATGCTTTTAAACGTCAGGCCACCCATGTCCGACGCCTTCATATGTGGGCAACGATGGCCCTTGCCAGTGGTGACGATCGCCTTTTGCCAGTGGTTGCGTCACCAGGCGACGCTCGCCTATTTGGAATCATTGCCGACAGCATGCGACAGCCTCAAGCCACCCCAAGCCAACATATAATGCAAAAATAATCGACGCCGGCAATGCACATCAACGATAGCCAAAAACACAAAACGCATACAACTTTTATGCTTTCCATAAATTTTCAAGAATCAACATTCAAAACGCACATTTAATTTTCCAAAAACATATGGGCAAAAACTTCCAGAAGCACAATCTAGTTTTTTTTTAAGAACAAACCCAAGCATATTAGGTCATGCGTTTCAATAACACAAACACAAAACCCAAACGCTTTCCAGCCACCAATCTCTAGGAGCCAGACTACCAATTCCCAAGCAAGACCCACACAATAAAACACGCAAATCGCAGTCCAGAAAATAAACTCAGATCCAGATTACACGCCCATTCTCCATGCGGTATAGCTTTATTCCAATCGCCAACAGTTGGTGAGCGCATCAAGGCATATTCCACAAACAAATCAGCACACAGAACAAACGAACTCCTAGATTTGTGTTGTAAATCTGAACCTTTTCAAAATTGTTCTAGGTTAAGATTTTAAAGTTTCTGGGTTTCGGTGTTTAATATGAACCGTTCAGATTTCATACCAAAATCTAATTTGGTTTCATCTGAAACCTTTTTAGATTTAATTTGCAAAATTTTTGTTATTCAATTCCAAAATTATAATAAATAACAATCAAATATATTTTAATCAAATTATAAAAATAAAATTCGACTTTGATACCACTGTTGGGAAACTAGGATAGAATCCAATCTCGACCACTAAACTATTTCGCAAATTGGTTTCCCAAAAATTAAGATCAATTTAATTCTATAAAATAATTAATACTGAATTATAATAAAGCGTGAATCTAAATTCATACCTTATTTTAAAGTTTGATATTTATCTTGTCGTATTCCTTGAACAGTTTCCAAAATCAATCTATCTCAACCACTATAACTGTACAAATGTCCAGCTTATGAAATCCATAAAATGAATTGAAAGAACTCTATAATTATTATAAAAAGGGTTAAGCAAGAAGTGCTAGTTCTATAAAGCTTATTTATAACAAGTTTCAGACATTTTAGTAATTTAATTAAAATTAAATTCTAATTTCAAATAAACTTTAATTAGAATTATTTAAGTATCTCACATTTAATCATAAACTTTTTGAAACTTTAAAATCAAGTCCAACTTGATTAAATTAACTTTGCTCTCTTCAATCCATTTTATATGTGAGGCTCATTAGGTTCCTAAATATGTTGACAATGATTACAAATTATAATTATAATTCATAATTAGAAATAGATAAATTAAAACTTCTTTTAATTTATCTTTAATTCTCTAATTAAACAATTTATAATCATAGATAAAGATTGACATCTAGTAACGCATCATAATTAGCCAAATATCTTGTAATGTCAAAGTGGTTTTGACTAATCTTTCTATGCATGATTTTTTCATATAATTTAATCATTTCATTATATAATGTTCCAATTAGACAGAGCATGGAATTAATGTTTACTTTTTTTAGTCCAATTATATTAGTTTTCTACTATGAGCTATCGATTCAATTAATAACATTTGTAATCTATTTACAAAGTGTCATTCTATCTTGGATAAAGATTTTTCGAATCAATATTAATCGAGAATAATAAAACATTTTCCTTAATTACTTTAAGGTGATAAATCAGATCTTGTTCACACAACTAC
The DNA here is from genome assembly GCA_026284465.1 of Erythroxylum citrifolium. Taxonomy (NCBI): domain Eukaryota; kingdom Viridiplantae; phylum Streptophyta; class Magnoliopsida; order Malpighiales; family Erythroxylaceae; genus Erythroxylum; species Erythroxylum citrifolium. The sequence goes on from JANKOE010000205.1 coordinate 9,779,458, forward strand.
CTCTATATAGTTCATGCTACATCCAATGATTGCCGATTGAACTTCTTTATAACTCTTACTTTAAGATCAATGCCTTTCCTTTCTTCACTTCAACAGCAATAACTTTGAACGATTCCTCCTGTAAGCATTATGAGGAACAATATTTATGTAGTAAACTCCATATAATCAAATATATAATTGAATGTAACGAAGAACTTATATTTTAAATGAGCAACCCAATCTCTTCATTGTCATAAACTTCATATCTTGAGGGAACTTTAATCTTTGTTATTCTTCTTTTTCTGTAAAGTACTAGGATCATAACCTTGGACCTTTTCTTTAAAGGATATCGAATTCTGTTGTAACCTTGTTTTACATAGTTAGCATTTTATAGTCATAACTTGATGTTGTTTTAGAAAGAGGTGTTATTTCTCTCTCCTCTTTCTTTTTTTATCCTTGACCTACCAAATATTTTCTTAATAATATGAGGTAAGAATGATTCCTAAATAGTTTGGGGGTAAAATTTTTTATCCTTATATATGTTGCATTATTTTTAGATAATTTATTGAGTATTTTGGTTGTTTTAGTAATCTTCTAGTTTCTACCCCCAAAACAATGTAGCTACTATGACATGACAATATGGAATGCTTAACATGTTCTAATAAGTTTTATATAAGTAACCTTTTTTGTTCAAAAACACCTTGTACCTATCACATTTGCTAATTTCGAAGCCACTTACCTCTTTCCAAGCCACTTTCAAGGAAAGAAACACTCTCTTCTTGGTTTATATTCAACTTATTCCTAATATTATAACATATCCCATATAGCCTCTTATTGTGATTATCCCTATTCTTTTAAAGTCTTGTGATTATATAAACTTTATTAAGTACTTATTTGAAGCCTCTTTGAATGGCTTTGCTCCTTTAAATTTCATATACAATACAAATTCTAAACATAAATATTTAGGATCATGATAATGGTTATTACTTTTTTGTCTAGTTAAATTTGACTATCATTAAATTTAAAGTCATAACCAAATATATGGCTATCTTTTTCGTCTGAATCAAATAAAATGATCTCTTCTTCTTCATCAACCTATAAAATTGAATGCCTTTCAATTTGATACTACGTTCTTGATAATTTAGTTATTCACTTCTTATCTTTGATGCCTCAAATTCAACAAGGGTCTTTCTAAGCCTATTAAAATAAAATTGATGAATTTGTGAGCTTGCCTCTCTCAACTTCTTATCCTCTAACAAATACTTCACTACCACCTTTAAAAATAAATATTCTTTACCAAGTTCATCCTTACAATCTTCTTCACCTCCCACTTATAACTCTTTGGACTAATTATGAGCATCATCACCATCTTTATCTTATGAAATTACGCCAACCACGTCTAATATTATTTTTTGAGAACTTTCACCTTTTAAGAGTTTACTAATAGAAACATTATAAATTGGTTGTCGCTTATTATAATAGTACCTATTATACTTGAAAACGACTCATTACCTCATCAACTTCAACTTTTTTAGTAAAGACGCCTTTACCTTTATCCAAATAGTAACATAAGCCTCCATCTTTTTAACACCCTTCATTCTAATCATGCAACTATTTAGCCAACTTAGCATTTTTAGGGTCGTATTGTCATTTTTTGAAATCCTTAATCTAGACGTTAAGTTTGATTAAGATAATTATAAAAATATATGCATAAAATATATGCTTTATGTAATCTTATTTTTTTTATGTCCTTTATATTGCCCTTTACATCCCAAAAAAAATATCTGCATTAACAAGTTTAAGTTAGTCCACTATGCCACCAATATATTCAACAGGTGGGTTCCCTTTGAGTAACTCACCATGGTGTATGTTCATTATCCATCCTAATCCATTCTACAAATTCATAAAAGACACAAATATTTTATATACTTATTAACAAGCTATACGTAAAAAAGTGACATATTTTGAATATCTGAAATCACAGCACTCTTAAACTAGAGGCTACATGCAAAAGGGCTACAAGAAGCCAACTATTTGATTCACTCTCATAACAAACTTAAGATGGTAAGATTGAAGTCAAAGATAGAGTTCAATACCCTCAATGTTAAAGGAAATAGTAACAAGGACAAATATAAACAAAGTAGGAAGCTAACTAACCCAATTATTTGTTAATTCCAACATAGAGTAATTGAAAAATAGAAGGAAGAATCTCAATACCATATGATATCCTCCATCTTCAAGCAGAGAGAAAGAGAGAGACTAAACAAAGAAAAATAAAAAATAAAATGTCCCAGAAATGAAGTAATAAAAATTACCTAGAAACCGATAACACTTGTCATTATTTTGCATAACATAAACATAAAACCTTTGAGACAACAATTGATTAACTAATACATAAGTCGAGATTCATTTTGCCAAGATTTTTAGAAAATGATGGTTTCTGTTGAGATTCATATTGGTTTTTGTGGTTGATAAAGGGAAATTGATGATCGTCCTTGAGATTCACATTGACTTTTATGGTTAGAAAGAGAAATTATCATTTTTGGCAGTGGATGTGAAGAAGGACTAATAAATGCTTATTTTACTATAATTACATACCCATGTTTAATGTGTTTTGTTTGTTATTTAATAGTTTTATAATATTTTTGGCCCTTAATTCACTATAAGTGTGTTTGTAGGTGATAATTGCCTTCTTGGACTAAAAGAAGAAAAATTTGGATGAAATCATGGCATAAAACGAAGATTTAAAACAACTTGGAGATACACAACTGTGTATATGCTTGTGTAAGTCTCTCTGTAGCCAGGTAAAGTTAAGATTTTAGGTATTTTTGGAGCTATATGGTCACCTACATAACTATGTAAGTAACCGTATATATCCTAAAAATCTTAGTTTTTACTATAAAAGGACATGAACGGAGCAAATATAGAGAGGGCAAGTTTAGAAGTAATTTTTAGTCATAATAAACATATAGAGGTGACAATTCTTGTCAGAGGTCGAGGAAAATATGAAAAATACATAAAAAAAATTTGATAGATAACAACATCCAATCCAACTTACAAGAAGATCCATTATAAGAAAAAGGAGATTTAGACCTATGATTTCTTTATTTTATAGTTCTTTTGCATATTTATCTTTGGTTTTGTTTTCTATGAGTATGAACTAAATTTTTTTAGTGCCTAGGTGTGATGAACCCTACGTTATGATAATAATATGATTTGATATTTTATTTAATGTGATTTTATTAATTGATTTATTGAGATTCAATTATGAGTTTTATTCTTATTCTAAGATATCCATAATATTATTTCACGATTTGATTTCATATGATTAAGATTGAGAAATCCTTTTGTGTGGATAAATCTACCATATTTGGAAGGAGTTGCATGCAAACCTAGAGATAGGTCGACATAAATCCTCTAGATTAGGGTTAAATCTAATAGTGAAATTCATAAATTGATAATGCAATCTTAGGGGTTTTAACTAGAAAGATTTCTATTAATTAACTGATGGATTAATTATTTATATTCTTGAGAAAGATATTAATATAAGATAGAAATTTTCACGGTCTAATAATAAAAAATACAACTGCATGATAAACAGTTAATATTTAAGGATTCTCACCCAGGTACTGTTTATTTGATCTAGAATTTTCCAAGAATTTTCTCTGTCTTAAGTTCATTATTGTCTCAATCATAGTTAGTTATTTAGTTTAATTTTTAACTAAATCCACAATATATTTTGATAGTTAGATAATAGAAAAAAGGGTAATTACTAGTACTTACAGTCTTTGTAGGATCAGCCCGTACTTGCCTATGCTAGCTACTTCTACACTGTGCACTTGTAGTTTTAACATTGATAAATTTCTTATAAGCAAAGAAATTAGATCAATCAAGGACATTAGTGACACTTTAAGGTAAAACAAATAGAAAGTTTTGATTTTTAGCTTTAGGTTAGGATTTTTATTTTTGAAATATTATTTATGGTTAATTTAAGTTTTTCTTCATTTTTTAAAATTTTTATTCACACGTTTAGAAAGGCTTAGTAGAAACTAGCATGTTTACCTAATTATATTTTAGGCATCCCATATTAACAAAGATCGACAAAAGTATTTGATTGAGTTAAAAAATTGAGATGAAGGATTACAACAGGAATCTTTTATATTGGAAGTCTTAAATAGGAAAAATTAAAGTTAGAGAACAAAAAATATGGTTATCTTGCTTAATTAAAGATCATTTAAAGCAATCTGTAAAGCCCGAATGATATAGTTTCACAAAATTCTGGTTATACTGTAGTTGCTTTGAACTGTATACTGTCAATTTTTTAGCACAAGTGAAAGCAAAAAAATTAAACGTGAAATAAAAAAATCAATACCTTAAATTTGTTAACGCAGTTCGGCATACCTTCCTAACTTAATACTTTCACTAATGACAATAGTTTTATACAAGGTCCTACTGAGTCGACTTACTCAACCTCGACACTATCCCTCGTCCTTACAAACTGCGAAAGTATTTCATACCCAATAATACGACCGACTTGTGCTAACATCAACAGAATATTTTCTCAACAACTTTTAATGATAAAGATAATAAACTAACAACTCAAGTGATTAAAACTACTAGCGAACATAACCGAATAGACTTAAGATAAGAAAAAAACAACTTCCTTAATTAATTCAGCTCCTTCAATGACAAATCAGAAAGTTGTTCGTCAATGATACTGTAGTATTCATCTGCTGGAATTTTCAGGCATCACTTCTAATAAACCAGAAAATAAATTAGCTGCAAAACTCTCAAAGAACACCCTCAATTGTCGTTGAATAGTAGAAGAATATCCAGTTACAGAAAGTCACGAATCATCCAGCCAAAAACACACAAAAGCCCAGAAAAGAAAATTATAGCTGCTACATACCCACAATTAACGACAACACAACCAAAGAAAATGCAGCACCAATAACATAGCCTAGGGTCGTGAACCTCTTGAAAAATCTAGCTCCAACGACAGAGTTTAGTTAACGTGATACTCCTGAAACATTTGCAGCAGATAGAGTTTTATTTTAACATAAACAACAACTAAACATTATCGAAAATCACCCTTGAAATCCCAACTGCCAAGTCATCCAATATTTGTCATTTTTTCTTTCTAAAAATGATGACATTTAGTCCACTACACACGTGAATCCCAGCCATATTACATCTGCCATAATCAATTCAAAATTCCCAGAAAATTGAATCCTTGGATAGCCATAATCCAAAAAATATACAATCTATTTGAATCCTATCTTAATTAAGATTTTAAACCTTATCAAACATATCTTAAAAGAGTCCCACATAAATCCACTAGGTCTAATTATCAAATAATGTCCAAAATTAAATAATAAGATATCAATATATATCTTAACAGAATCAATTTGAAAGCTGTGCCAAATTTATATTTAGATTCTATCCTAAACTCAGGAGTAACTTGCATGTAAGCTGGTTCTTTATAACTTAAAATTTTATACCGTATCATTTTTATTTTACATTATTTAAAACTTTTTATAATCTTAACTAAAAAATGCATATTACAGTTCCAAGTTTGCATTTAGTTCCATAAACTTGTACTAGTTTTCTAGTTTATTTCTCTAATTCGTACTTAAAATACTTCAAGACCATAACTTTCTCAATATTGAGCAAATGTATATATTCATATATCATTAATTAACAACCAATCTTATTACACTTATTATTTCAAAGCAACGTTAAGCAATTTAATTTTAAATATTGTTGGCTAGAACAACCTTTTATTACCTATTTTAGTTTTAAACTTAATGGATAATATATGATTAAACTAAGCATCACATCGCTAAATCATTAACTTTAACTCTTTCAAAGACTTAGTATTTCATATCTAATATGAAATCTTGCTAATTGATCAATTTGGAATTATAGAAGGTAAGTCATTGTACTAGGCATAGTTAAAGAAGAAATAATATATGCATCATACAATATCTCATATTGTATTTTCCTCCTTATATAAATCCATACTCTTGTGAATTTAGTTATAAAGGTATTCACCAAAAAATCTCATTTCCTATAGATAACCAAAAATTTAGAACTTATCATATCAATCTCATCAAAGTGCTTCGGCATTCTTAATGCTTAATTTCTACTTAGATTTAAACAATTTGAACTTTTTAAAATTTTAAATCATTAGTTCATTTAACATATATGACTATATCACATAAGGTTAGTAGTAATATAATGAAATATAATTATTATCCTTTTATTAATTGCTATTTGATCTAATACATCACATGTATAAATTTAACAATTCAATAACATCATCATGCTTTCACCAAGGGTTGATTTGGTTAATTTTTAATTTAACAAGTTTCATATGATTCATAATCAAAAGGATACACACACACACACACACACACACACACACACACACACACACACACA
>JANKOE010000205.1:9812377-9828116 GCA_026284465.1 Erythroxylum citrifolium
AAATTTAACTTAAACCTTCAAACTTCAAAATATACAAAAAAAAATTAAGTTCACCAACACAACACAAAATAAGATAATAAAGCTCACTAGTCATATTTCATCAAAATGATTAAAAAAAGATCATTAATCATAATATTCATTCAAGTTGAAATCATCAAAATCAAGGCATTTTAAATGGACCGACCGGTTCTTTCTTTCACCGGTTCATCGGTTTTTACCGGTCAGACTGCAAATGAACAGGTCAATCACTCACAAAAAATAAGGGCTAAATCGGACCATTTCATGCTCCGGATCACCAATTCTCTGGTTCGACTTACCGGTTCGATCCGATTTTCAAAACACTTGCAACAATATTGGATATCACTCGAGGCAATGTCCATTTCAGAACGTAGTTCTACCAATAGACATGAAAGACCGGGGGCAGAGAGTCTTCATGTACACACTGGAGGATCTATTACCCACCACAAGCATGCAGAGAAACTTGTAGGTATCTACACTTTACACTTATATTCTGTTTTTTTTAATACTTTGATGTATTTCAATTTAATTTAATATGTGAATTTTTGAATGAAAATATGTGCATTATGGAGAATGAAAATGTTATAAATGTCTGGTGCCATATATGGTTGTGTTTTTGAGTTACTTTCTTTGTTCAACAGAAGGTAAATATCATAAAAATAGAGAAAATTCTACCAAAATTTTTGTAAATTGTAGTTTATTTATAACATTTTATTATGATGCGGGAAAAGTCTATGGGCATGAAGCCTATACCTTATCAGCTCTTTTTGCACACTCATACTAAAAAGCATGACATTGTGACCTTCGACAACACTAGATGTAGATAACTAAATGTATGTGAAATTAATATTAATGCTTAATAATTGTCACTTATTAACATAAACATTGCCTTCTGATAGGACCAAATATAAGAAAACATTCAACGACAATCTTAGCAGTCTGAAGATGTTGATGACAGTCAAACATATCTTCATGCAATAGGTGGTAGGGACCGTGAAAGGATCTTCGGCTTAGGTTCATTTGGGAACACATGTTATTCGCAATCCTCCACATCCAGTACAGTAGCATCTAGTAGGCGGTCCGCATCCAAAGAAGTCCATGAGCTTCGGAGCACAGTATAAGCACTGACAACTCAGTTACAACAGTCGATGAAGTACATAGCCCATCTCCGTAATGAGATGAATGAGTTGAAAGGGAAGGACAACACCTCATCGCAACATTTAGAGCATCCACATTCACCAAATGAATAGTGTAGTTGTATTCATTTTGTATGAATTAAATACTTATTGTTGTAGATAATGATTTTTTATTATCAATTAAGATAATTTTTACTTTATATCATCAATCAATTTTCTGTTTTAACAAATTAAATATAGAAACAAATCAAAATATTATCAGCAGATAATTGATAATTGTATAAATTATGCATCAATCATAGGATTATCAAATAAAATTAAATGTAGGGAAAATATAAAAAAATCAGTAAATTTACTGACGGAAAAACAAAATCTGTCGATAAATTGTAGTGAATTTATCGATGGTTAACCAAAATTTGTCTGTAAAATGCAGTGAATTTACCGACGGACAACTAAGATCCATCGATAAAGTTAGTCGTGAATTTACCGACGGATTTGAGAAATCTATTGGTAAGGTTACCAAAGAAGGAGTCTTGTTCGTCGCTACATTTACTGATCGAAACAAACATTCTGTCACTAAATTTATCGGCAGCACCAAAATTACTGTCGCTAAATATAGCGGAAAATATCCTGTCGGTAACTTAGCAATGGAGAATTTGTACTTCGTCGCTAATTATTAGCTACGATCGTTTCTCTAACGACTCATTCCGTCGCTAACTTAGCTTGTCAATGAAAAACCTTCTCATTCCTTCAGTAATTTTCGTTGCTAAACCTCATTTTGCTTGTAGTGCTTAGATTAGTTTGACATGTTCTTCAAATTTATTTATTTGTCTTTTATTTTAACATTGATAAAAATATTAATTATGAAGGCCACAAAGACTTGTTTGTTTCATATGAAAAAAAATCTATTTTATTTGATGATTTTTACAGCCATTATCCTGTATATGAAATTTACTTTCCAGTAACCTTTCTCCTAAATGGGAAAAAAATATTCATAAAAATTTCTTATCAGTTCATCATGGAAGTAATATATCGTTAATCATAACACGTCATGAAAATAACATAATATCGACCATATAATTCCATCAACAGATCGAACTAGTAAAGATAAAGCTTGTAAGCCTCATCTAATGTCCCATTAAGCCAGTAAACCCAATGATTACTTGTATAGTTTTTATTCCATACTATCCTATACAAACCGTGAAATAAGAATCAAATAAAGAAGTAGATACATTGCGTTCATATATTACATGCATACCATATTAAGATTTGTTACTGTGTTCTTTTTTTTTTTCTCCTACATAGAGTTGATTGATTATTTGTTAGGGAAAGACGACAAATACGTACGAAAAGCGGTCGTGGAAAAGAAAATTAGGGCGACATGAGTTTTGATTTGTTCGGTAAAAAGGAGCTAATGGCGGTGGCCACCTCTTCCTAGACAAACAAACATGCGGCGATGAACAAATAAAAGTCCATTTATTTGGCTACATTGTACATACATCTAATTTGAAGAAGGAATCTGAAAACAAATTGCAGCATTTTGAAACAGGTTGTGGCATATTCATGCACAAGCAGACATTAAATCACATGGCCGTATCTTCACTTTTAGAATCACTAAGTTTTCTTGTTCTTCACATTCATCGTCACGATAATGGAGGGCATTCATAATGCAAAAATAGACGGTGATAATAACACTAACAATATTTAGTAGAAGTCTTCCTAAAATGCGAGAATTAGAAAAGTTTAGTAGTACGCAACTTTATTCTTACCTGATAGAGAGATTATTTTCCATAAATTAACATGTAATGCAAAATAATGATAATATAAAATATAAATAAATATGTATAAATAAAAATATATAATGTACATATATTTGAGGTTTCTTATTTTATATTAAACATTATGTTCAATGTATTTATTTTAATTATATAAATATTTTAAAATTCCTCATGTGTGTAACTATATGACAACCTATTAAATTAAAATTAACTATTGAAGTTCCTAACTAATATAAAATTATGAATCAAGATAAATAAATTAGATGGTATTCTAATTAGCCCAATTTAATGATTAAAATCAAAATAAATCAATTACATTGGCATTGTTGGATTAAATGTTAGATTGGTTAATTTATAGTAACAAGAATTAAACCATCTTGCATCAGACTTTGGGATGGGAACCTAAGAGCTAATTTTTGCTCTTTTTGTTTGCATGATTGATATAGTCCAACTTTTTCCATCATGTCAAATTTTTAATGAACCCCTCATTGTTTTTTCAAAGATTTGAAAGAAAGAAGTCTAAAATTTTTAAAATTAATTAATCAAATTTGGTAATTTAGTATCGTGCACAAATTTGACTTCATTATTACTAATCGGGTATTTTGTTATTTATTATGGACAGGATGGTATTATAGTAATGATAGGTTCCGAGCAACTACCAACTCAATGAAACCAGATTCTCTGTCCAATTTTACTCTGTCTTATTCTATCTTATGGAATCTCAATTATTTATTTTGCGGGATCCACGTAGGTTTCATGCGAAACCTACATAAATAAATAGCTGAGATTTATTGAACACAATAAGACACCGTAATATTTAACAGAGGATCTAAACTCCAACTCGATAGCTATATTTTTCTACGATTCCAAGTCCTAATATACGGAAGTATCGGACGGAAGAGTTGCTTTAAAGGCTTATTAAATGTAAGACTGACAGATATTTGCTTGCAAGTTTCTGCTGGATTAGAAAGAGACCTAGAGAGCAAGCATGAACTACTGTAGAGAATGGAGAAAGAGATGGGCAGCGCTTTTGACGGTAAAAAGATAACCCCACCACTCGTTACTGTACCTGTTGTTTAAGAGATATATATAAATGTATATGTGGTATAAAACACGTCAGGCCCTGTTTAGAGCAAGAAACAACTTCTGTTCAAATCTAATATATAATAATTACACATTCCCTGCTTTAAGGTTAATGCTTACAGCATCTCCTGAAAAATCTCTCACTTTCTGTGATAAAGAGACGACTCATACTGAGAAAGAGAGGTAAAAGGGAAAGAAATAGGAAGACGGAGGGAAAACATACACCCCATTTTCTCTCCTCTTTTTTCTTTTCTTATAATTTATGAATTGATGAGGAGAGCTTTACCAGATTTGTATAAATCTTCAATCGCTTTCTCCACTCTAACTCTCATGAGGACAGTGACATTTTCTCTTCTTCTGCTCTCTGCCTTTGCCCTCTTCTCGTCCTTGATTTTTGCTCTTTTTTTTTTTCCCTCTTCTTTTTGTGATATACTACAGACGTATTATAGCCTGAAACATATCCTTCCTACTAATAACATGATTCTGTATAATACTATCAATAGCTTTTACATCACTAACAACGGTGCAACTGATGATGGTTTTCGTTTAAATCCATGGATAGATTCTTTTTTGTCAAGTTCTTGGCGACCTGGCAACGCAAAGAGGTACCATTAATCACTGAAAGCTGATTTGGTTTCCATAGATAATCGTCCTCATCAATAATACTATTAAGCAGTTTGGTAAGTGAGCTAAACCTAGTCGTTATGTTTACTTTTCTCACCTGCTCATTCCCCATAGTATACGCTCGTAAACCTTTATATTATATAGCGGCCACATATCCAAAAACTTGGCTCTTTTTGATGTTTAACCATAATCCTTGGTTGATCTTGTGTATTAGGTTTAATAAAAGCAGAAACCTGACGACACATCCTAGATTTGTATTACATATGTGAAGATCGAAATTAGGTAGATCTGTAAATGTGGTTTCAGAGATCATGATATCGTTTCAATTAGATTTGAAGTACAGTAATGTTTTTGTGTGTGTTTTGAGTGATATGGGCCCCATGAGGACTTCTGGGTTTCTTCCGTTTTGATCCTATTGTCCTTAGTGTCTTTGTTGCCATTTCTTTTTCCTTCCTTGAGTGGTAAAAAGCTTATCGCTTAGGGTTAGGGTTCCTGCAACATTATTTTCGGCTATGGTGAATTCAACCGCCCAGTAATCTGAATCAGCACAATTTTCGACTACTTGAGTCGATTATGTAATTCTTACCAATACATGAAAGCAGGTTCATGGTATACAACAGTTTTGTAAGTGCAAACAATTGCAGGGCTGTGAAATTTTGTGAAAACTATTACTAGGCTTCTATTACCCTTGTTTCTTCTGCTCTTTTGCCCTTCTGTGTCCCTTTGGTCGCAGTTTGACTGCAACTAGAGGGCATAATCTAATTATACTCTCTTGTTATCAGCTCTCCACCTCAGTAGATGTCCTCTGTAGAAAATTAAAGTTCTGTGTCTCGCAATTGATAGTGAATGTTGGAATCATAATGTAAACATCAGATTATATCTAGTGCCTAGCAACATCACAAAGACTCGTCAATGGAAAAGACGAGACCTTCATGAATGTAGCGAGAATATGAAAGACTGGGCATGTAGCCTTGTAATAATTGGGGTTGAAACTGTTTGCTTTCCCCGGCTGCTTGACGAATTTGAATGATCATAAGAGTATCCAATTTGTATTCCGACTGTTCAAGGTCTTCAACTCCCTCAAGATGTCTGGAACGTTGAATTTTTTTATGTATGCATGGTTGGTGATCACTTGCGTTGTTTGAGTTTAATGTTGTTATAGACATGTCAGTGAGATATAAAATGGCTCAAGGGAGCTTCCTCCAGTCCACTCATGGACCGGAGAAGGATTTGAATTAGCTGCCGACTCATTCATTCAAACACAGTAGGCATGGAAATTCAATTAGTTTGCTATTGTGAATGTGTGAATGATGCGGGAGATAAAATTTCATCCTTCTCTTCTCTGTGCTTGGACTGAAGGGAGCTCCCTTTTGACTTACTTCATCATCTATTGGTCGAATAAAATTGATCTTTCTTAATTTCTTCCCTTGTCAAGCGAACTGATTTAGGTTTGCTTCTTACGTTTTGTAAAATGGTCGTTATATTAGCTTGGAAAGTATAATGATCCGTAACTTTGCAGAATTCTTACTTGTGTCATATAATGTTGTTACCTTAACCTCTTGCATTCACTTCATTTCTATGCTTTCACTTGTTGGCTGGATAACAAAATGGTAATACTTTCATTTAAACTTCTTTCATGTATATACGGGAGTGTATTGCATTAATGTCGCCAAATTCAAATCAAATTATGGCCTAACATCGGTGAGTGGAGCTTGCCATAAGCACGGTTCTGTATAATGCTATTTTCATGCCATATCAGGTTGATTTTCGTTGAATGTCTCCATGTTTGGGAAGTTCTCTAACGTTCTTTAATCTCATGCCTTGATAAGCGAGGTTTATATAATGCTGGTGTGTTGAGAATGAAAACGTAAGATTGGAGGTGAATATAGAGGGGAAAATTTATAGCAAGGCCAATTGCTAGCTTGTCATGTAGCTGGTCAAAGCGTCCTCTTGTCCTCCTATTTCTTTTTCTGACCCAACCTCACAAGTTGCAGCAATGATATGTCCCATCTCTGAATATAATGTGTTCTGAATGTCCTAAAGCAAGGAATACCTTGTTACTACGGACAACAAGGGTGGGGAGTGAACGGGATGGCAAGTCTTTATCTGAAAGTACGATGATGGGAAGTTGCAGGACGTTGGCAGGGGTAGCCTTTGTGGTCGCGATCATGCATATATATATATATATATATATATGTACGGGTATTTGTTCAATGGTTAACAAAAGGACTACCGATATACTGGACTGGCAAGTGGTAATAAAAAGATCATTAGATGGATTCCCCTTGTAATTTAGAAAGGTTGCTTTCCGATTTTCCTTTTCTTTTACCTATTGACAGTTGTAAAAGGAGCTCTGATGTACAAATTTGACCAGAAGTGACACTCCGTCAGGCCATGTTAAATTGTGTTGTGTAAGGAAAAGCTAAAAATGCTCTGAATATGTGAAGGGTGTATTTTATCAGTAGAGATAATAACAACTATGAGAAATGATAATGCTGTAGGTACGAACACATACAAACCAATGGTTGAGGGGTGCGTTACATATTATTGTAACTTTTATGGTCAAGTGGTAGCTAAGCCTTTGCATTAAATACCACGCTGGCCTCATGTACATGTCTATTTGTAGTCTAAAAGTAAAAGTGTGGTTGGAACTTGTAGCTACTTTGTGGGTTCATTTAGATAATAAAGAACATAGCTCCTGCCTGCCCTAAACTCCAGTATTATTCTTTTCTGTTTTTTTATCATTGTCAATAGTCATTCTCTCCTGAGATAAACCGTGCTTCCGCTATGTAAGCTGCGTTCAAACTCGCACAGGCGTTATTCAGTCACTGTTTTCCAGGTTTATTTCGTTAGAAGAAGTATGGAGTAGTGTTAATTAGTGATATTATATGTATGTTAGGTTAAAGCTTCAGTCACGGTGAATAAAAGCATTCGGTGTTTTCGTCACTTACTTCCAAGGTGGATTATATAGAGATATCAAAACCACAGAGCTTGTGATAATTCATGGGAGTAGAAATTGTCGTTGGGAGTCTCATAATAAAATATCAAGTTTCTTGGGTTGAACACGAGATGAAAGTACACTTGAACTCCATTGTTTAATATGTCTTTACATCTATAAGAACACCTCATGCTCCTGGTCATGCGGTGTTTTCTATTTAAGATGCTTTAGTTTGTCGGTGTCCTTTCTTTTCAAAGCATGCACAAAATGAACGATTGAGATTTGCTTTTTAATTAACAATTTAGTAATGCGTACTGACGTCGTTCAACAGTGAAAAGTGCTTCATTCAAGTTCGTGGTGCGTTTTAGTATGATATTCACGTATCTTCTTTAAAGGAATCAAAAGATACAAAGTAAGCAGTACAAACTTACCCTACGTTTGATTACTGTTCTTAGGGTGAGTACAGTGGACAAGGACGGTAAAGTTCTGTCCGTCCTACTATTTAGTTGCTGTCTGCAGTGAATTTTGTCCTGTCCTCAGAGGACAAGGACAGAAATTTCTGTCCGTTTCAAAAATGAAATACACAAAACTCTGTCCGTCGGATAAGAGTGAGAAATGACAAAATAACCCTGTTTTGTCACGATACCTACACCCCTCAAACACTTCTGTTGCACCTCCTTCTTCCATCTCTGTCGGACCTCGTCTCTGTCTCTGTCGCACCTTGTCCGACGGACAAGAGAATGAAAAGTCCAAGATGTAATTTTGTTAGATGTTAAAATTTTCAATTACAAATTCAGATGAAAATATTGTTATAACCAAAGAAAAATATTAGATGTCAATTTTTATTTTTTTGGAACCATATTCTAATTAAAATAGAAGTTTGAATTAGATCAGATTAGTCTTACAAATATACATTCTCTGTAACTTTTTTTCCTTGAATATAGTGACACCTTTACAATTCACTCCGAAGTATAAAAGAAAGAAAAAGTCAATCTGAAGGAAAAAAATTACAAATTATATCGACCTTCATCAGTAAAATGAATGGAGAACTCAGAGTTTAAAGCTGCTGCTTACTGTCTATTCCCTCCAGCTTTTTACATCTTCTAAGCTCTTTGTTGTAATTCAAAGTGATCGTTCACAGCTGAAGATTCAAATCAGGGTGCTGTTGATTTCCTCTTCTCGATGATGATGGTTGAGTATTGAAAGTGCGAGAAGAGGACTCAGCAGCTCCATGCACTCCTTGGGGCTGGGGACAATGGGCTCCTTGTTGATCCCTACTGCTAAAGCTTATCATTCTTGTGCTTTGATCAAACAATAATGGCCTTTCTTGCCCCACCATTGCAATGTTAAGCTCTTGATGACCCCATGGAGTCGTCGACCTTATCTGCTCCTGTCTTTGCTTGACAGGAGGGTTATGATTGCATATTGATTCCAGACTCCATGGTTCCTGTTGTTGATTCCATCGATCAACTGCTGGCTGTCGAAAAGTCTGACCAAAATTGGTGCCATGCCTGGTGTGGTCTGGCACATTGGCACTACTGCTGCTTGGCCCTTGGGAGCCATCAAAAGCATTGAAGAATGATGAGGCTCCTTGCGGCTGGTGAGTAGTGGTGGTAGGAACCTCTGCAGCTCTGGTTTGTGGAGGCAACCACCTTGGCTCTAACTGATAATCATCTAAGCTGTTGTTTGTTGGCCACGGTGATTGCACTTGCACCCCTGTGTTTGCGAACTGATGATGCTGGTGAAGAGCTGGCTGTGGCTGAACAGGAGCAGCATACACATCTTCATTATCAGCTCCAGTCAGAGGGTAAAAAGAACCAGAGGGAGCCTGAGCACTCATATTTTGGATGGCTCCAAGTTGCATGATAGTTGAAATAAGGTCGTCCATGCCATCCCTGGAGCCACCCATTTGTTCTTGCTGGTGGGAGGAACCACAAGCTTCCGTTGGTAGAGCAGCGCTGGGGGTAGGAGCCCAGCTAGTATGATCCACCATGATTCCTTTGTAAGACGCAGCTGGTGGTGAGCCATAACTGGATAAATGAGAAGGCATTTGATAACCTTGCCGTTCTTGATGATGAATACCACCTCCCAGGTGGAGAGTAGATGAAGGTGAATCAACACAAGAAGAGGACGATTGGTTTGGAAGTTGGGCCAGCTTCCTCCTGGCAACCATTTGAGCTGTTGGTCCCAAGTCTTTAACAAAGCTCATTAGGCTTTCCCTGTAACCAACTCCTGCATCGGCGTTCTGCATCACCAAATCATTAAATAACCATGACCATACATAATCAAATAGTAAGTACACATATTTATATGTTGTGTGGTGAACTACTTACAAATTGAAGCTGTTTTGGAGCATTGAGCACCAATGAAAAGCTCCAATCATCCTCCTTCACGGAAGAACTTTGAGGTCTATACGTTCTACGCTTCTCAATTTCACAAGAGCTTACATCGTTTGGCTCTGAAAAATTGTACACTAAGTGACATTAATTGCCTAATAAAAGAATAGATATGGCAATTGCAGATGATTGATTTAATGCCGATTTGTGTGCTACAAGAAAAGGGTTCTATTGAGAGACGAACCACTGAAGAAGGGATTATTAGAAGCATCCCCGATTATACGATGCTTCGAAGTTGAAACTCCACCAGCATTTACAGGTCTTGTTGGCTTCTTGTCACAGCGTTTTATGCCCAAGTACTCTGACTCGAACTTTTCCGGATCACTCCTGAGGCTGTGAAAGAGCTGCTGTGCCAGTTCACTAATGGCACGAGCCTGCAGGCCACCATAATAATTATTTCTGTTAGCTATATCAAAAACATACATACAAACATTCCCACCTGAGATAAAATGTGAAAGTGATAACTGTATTACATTATACCTCTGTATAGAACGCGCTTGCTGGTGCGTTAAATCTCATAGCGTTGCTGCATACGAGAAACACATCGTACTGTATCCACAGAGGAAAATTAAGAAATTGGCATCAGCCATTAGGGGTCATTTCATTTTCTTAATCACTGGTCACATATAAGCTAACGTTATAAATATGTCCTAAAGTTGACTTTTAAAAATTAAAGACGCGAAGACTGTATTTTGGCAGTTGGAGCTAGCGCACCTCAAAATGTTCCAAGCTTGCATATCTTCCTTCGTGTAGTTTAGCCCTCATGGTGCCAAAATCCATGGGCTCCTTGATGACATTGTAATAGCAGAACACCTTATTATTGAGAAAAATCATTAATTCGTTACCGAAGATTATTAGACAACAACATATGATTTTATAACGGTTGACAACTGTCTATATGATTATATGCACGAATACCTGAGTTTGATTAACCATAGCGTTAGGATTAATTGGATGTGTGAATATCTCATGAGTGTCCCTCCTGTATTAATTAGAATAAAGAAGTGTATAATTAGAATAACTAATTAAATCTTTAATTCCACTAAAATAGTTTTTGTTGTAAATTTGAACAACGATATTACCTTTGGAGTATATCTAATATCAATTCTAGCATCTGGTTCCACTTATCAGAAGGGAAACTTGAAATTGGTTGGTCTTGCACAAAATAGTGAATTAGATGATAATTATCTTGAAAGGAAAAATAGAAAATTGTAGTGTCATTAAAAAACATTGAAGACTCACCAGATCTCATTAAAAAATCTTCTTTTGAGTTATCTCCTTCCTGCATAAAAATTAAGAACAATGAACTGAAGTATATGGTTGAAATGAGAAAAATGGAAACAAAATTATCCTAGCGATCGATGGTCATGATGTGACTTGCTGCACATAAAACATGATTAAGAGAAAGTGTCAGTCAACATACCATCAATCTGAATCGGATATAAACACTATCAGAATATCACCCTGGATTCGAGAGTGGTTAAGGCCTTTTACTTGCATCCGAACTAGATTGCACGTACCTCAGCTATTCTAAGCTACTAAGTAGCTAATGCTATATTGTTAAAAGATAGGTTGATTGGTCAAAGAAGTAGAGTGAGGACTATACTGTCTTGGTACGAGTACGAGAAGGTGGCTGTGAGACTTTATATAGACAAAGGGAAGACTAAAAACATACTGGTTCTCAATTCACCATCTTTAATTCTAATATTTCATACTAATTACAGCTCAGTTCCCAAGACTATTCAGCCAATCCATGGATGCTAAGAAATAAATGATAGCAAATCTAGACTTAAGGAGAAACAGAAACTCACTGGCTAAGATTTAAGATGAAGAAGAAATATGGAAAACAAAATAAATGCATTTCTCTTCTTTTCATGAAAAATATGAGAAGGGAAATTAAAATAGACCTCGAGAAAGTGAATAGAAGCTGAATTGACCCCCACGTCCTGTAAACTTTTGCGTTTGCAACCTCTCCTGCTTGTTGACTTTCCCTTGTCATGATTATTAGAATCATTATTGTTATTAGCTTTGGCCTTTCTTTGTAGAGCAAGAAGTCTTGCTTTTTCTTCCAATTCGGATATTCTGGCACTCCTTCTCAATCCAGTTCTTGTTAATATTGTTCCTTCCTGCTTTTCCATCTCCTCCCCTTTTGTTTTTTCCAAATTGTAATAAAAGATACCCCCCAAACCAAACAAATTGTCATAAATAATGATATATGTGAACACACTAAAAGACATATATCAAAAGCAATTTTGGAATACATCAAATGCTACATACCATTTTATTATTATTGATATTGTTTGACTTGGATTCTTGTTTTCCCATTTTCATTTTTAGATGTTATTTCTACGGAAGGTACTAACTTAATTACCTTGCTTTTGTTAATTAAAGTGAATTAATTGTCCTTATTTCAAACTCAATAAATATAATTTTCAGACATAAATGTAAGAGACAATACATCGCATGCATCATTCCCAATGTTCGGAAAGTCCACTGTTAACATGTATTTTTTGAAATGTTGCATTTAATTTTAATAAAAGATTATAGTATTTGCTAAGTTATATCACTGATAAGTTTATGCAAAATGTTGCTCTATTTTCGCAGAAATAAAATGAATAATTTGTTGATACACACAAATGCATGTCATGGTTATAGAATATGGTTCGAAATACTTTAACTGCAAGTTATAACTTTTAGTTTAAGTGGTATTAGAGCTCTAGGTATGGACCTGGTGCAACCCTACGTTTCGTGTTCGAGTCCCAACATCGCCATTAGCTCTGATCAAATAACGCAACAAAGCATGGTGGCTATGAAGGGTTTGAAATACCCTAACTACAAGCTATAATTTTTAGTTCAAGATCCGTTTTAGGAACTAAATAAGTGTGAGTCGCATTTATGGACAATAATTACAAAATCCTTTTATTAGGAGATGTTTCAAGAAAAATCTCTCTTTTTTTTTCATTTTTTTCCTTTGTCTTGTTTCAGATGTGCTCCTTTTTGCACATAAAAAGTCTTTTGGTCTTTGAAAATAAATATAATTGCATAACAAAATAAGAAGCTACCAACCACAACAAGAAACAAAATCATATTTAGACAAGCAAACACAGATTTAATCGAGAGAAGACATACCAACACATAAACGCTTAGATCAAATCAAGTAAAGAGAATAAGGAGTAAAGCGAACACAAGGTTTAGCATATGATCGTAACGATGTGTGAACTTCTCTTACAAAAAGTGTGCCAACTCCGCATGCATGAATCACCACTCTTGAAAAAGAGTCAGATCTGTGCTCCAACCTATCAAATGACCTTAAAAAACAACTGTGCACTACTGTGAATCTACAACCATTAGATTAATTAAATCAAAGAGTTACGAAGAAACTTCAAACAAACTGTTAAAAAAGTATCACTAACAAACACAAACCGAGCACCAAAGGGCAAAAAGAGGGCACAATACAGTAACTTATCAAATAAACTCTCTTACCAGCAAGGAAAATAAGCAATAAACACTTCTTAAAGATAGGAAAGCTCCTAATACAGGGAAAGTTATCTATTGCTTCTTCAGAGCACCCAGATTTCCTATATTGACACTCAGAGTATACTTCAAACTATCCAAACACTAAGACACTAGTCCTTTTATACACAAAAATCAAGAAGTCGAGCGCCCTTGTCGGTGGTAGATTTACGCTACGTGGAAAACTCATGCTTCCAAATGGATGGTGATTAACATTTCAAAAAGTTTGCCACTTCAGTTCCAAATGAATCTCCTGACATATTTAGCAGAACAAGAAAGTTACTAACGCCATTATAGCAAAGGACAAAATTACCAAGCTAAGCGTTATAACATACATGGCCACACAAAGTAACATTTAGTAACTAGCTAAAACTTCTCATACCTGGCAACACGAAGTTCTCATGCATCAACACGAAGTTCTCATGAATCAAGCCTGTCAAAGTTAATCAGTCATTAGAAGAAAGTAAGTAAAATTGACATTTCAAATAAGTAAATAAGGGTATTGACGAATTGTGTGTGCATATGAAAATGGTATAACATTTTTATCTTCCCGCCATCTAATATGTAGAGGGTGTCAGACAGTTGAAGCATTACCCTTCAAATGTGCTAGCAAAGTAAAGCTTCAGTCTCAAGTCGGTAACCAAATAGAGATATGATGTTAAACATGTTGAACATGTGGTTGATCAATTTCTGTATGTATCACACTGTAGTTCAGCTGCACATAGCCTTTTGCAATAGAATCGTCAACCAATCTAGCATACATGGTTCTTTCTATCTGCTCACCAAATACACAGGGCAAAACTTACAATTCCCTATCTTTTTGCATTAAACGTAAAAAGGGCTATTGAACAGGAAGCAAAACTCATGTCTCCCAACTTAATGGTTAGTCTGGACACCACTGTTTTGTTGAGTCTAAAGTTCAGCATTATCTTCCAGCTTTATCAAAAGAATTTCATGTGGTCCTTGTTCAATTACCTTCCCATTTTCAAGAACAAGTATCTGTAAATTACTATGGAAAGATGGCAAGAGTAAATTCAATGAATAGCTTCTGCATCAATCAAGTTCACACTTATCCTTTAATTCACCATGTATCCACATAAAGCTATGTAAAATGCCAAAAATTGTTAATAGATAAGAAGGTAATCTCCTCCCTTGTCGAGGTGAATAATGATAGAACTAATGCAAGTATCAACTGGGAATCTGAAACAACTCATTTAGAAGTTACTAGGAACTGCAATTGCAGTTATTAAGAGAAGCATTAATTTTAGCATTTACTGAACCTGTGATGAAGATTCGGCTTCAACAGCGCAGAAGTATGGCACAACTACATAAATTTGGCAAATTGCTCGAGTGATCTGCTCTCTGTTAGCTGGTAATATAGCACAAAGAATAGTTACTGATACATGGACCAGTAAACAGACACACATTCAGTGCAGCCACTCTTAAGCACTGTACATCAAATTCACCATCTGGATATGAAAAAGTAGTTCTTAAGTAAGCAAGAAAAACTACAGTGCGTAACTTTGCTATATCAATGTAATGAAAAGCAGCTTCGCTATAGCAGCCGATAGATTGAACATATTGCCCCTAAGCGTCTGAATCGTACTCTTAGACGCTTGCAAGATGTTGGAAAGCGAATTGAAACAATGCCTATTCTATTAACATTAAAATTAAGACAAGTGCTTCCCATAAGATAAGAGACTGATCAACCTAGAATAACCCGTGAAGCAATTTATTCTAAATTCCACCCACAGTACCAACAATTAGCATTGACATCTGATCTCTCTGTGGATAATGCCTTAAATGACATATGAGTATTTGGACATTGTAATGAACTTAAAATAGTGTGAAACTATAAATCGCATTTTAGAAGATGAACAGTACATCAATTAAACAAAACCCCAACTCAGGATTATAAGAACCGTAAGAATTTACAACCTTTGATATCATAATTGCAGTTTAGAATAGGAACCGTTGAAGAATAAAGCAATTGGAAGTTATAAGGACTTTACCCACCTTTTCTGCTTCAAGAAAAGCACATCACGTAAGCTACTCCCTATCTCCACTCTCTTCTCCTCTCTACTTACCAATTGCAAACCGTGCATTACGGTCTTCACTGCTAAACTTTTAATTTATGTTTGATCAATGTTTTAAAAACCGGACCGGACATCGAACCGGTCGAAGGAAAGGTTTAAAGTTTAGAGGTTCAACCGGTAGTGAACCGCTATCAAACCGGAATATAATAAATAAGAT